>AYEL01021399.1:0-18354 GCA_000484575.1 Olivierus martensii
AAAATGAACTGAAACGAATATTAGTAGATGAATGGAATAAAATTTCAGTCGAATATTGTGAAAAGTTGGTACAATCATGCCAAAGAGACTTAAGAGCATTATTCAGCAGAATGGATATCCAACAAAATACTAGCTGTATTAATTAGTTACAAATAACATTACTGTACGAATAACCGTGAGAGCTAAAATGCTGCGATGTTTCCTTTAAATATTTTTTATAAATTAATTTATGCCATTTTTTAAGCTAATTTTTTCTTAATTTTTTTTTTTTGACAGGATAAATAAAATATTAATAATAAAATAAACACGATGAATTATTTTTATATATTTTTAATTAAGGATAAATAAAGATTTCACTATTCGTATGAATAACCATGAGAGTCACTGTAGTTTTACTTGGCCGGTTATCTCGCTACTAAACCATCATTTGTCAATCCTATTGACTTTATATTTGGTGATGTTACTGACACGTGTAATGAAGACAACTGTCACTCGTTTATTTTTGTTCGATGTTCGTGGTGCAAATTGACGCTCTGTTTTCATCATTTCTTTGATGATACTGATGATACTAGTAATTCGAAACTACATTTATACTTGGGCGGTTATCTCGCTACTAAACCATCATTTGTCAATCCTATTGACTTTATATTTGGTGATGTTTTTTACTTGGCCGGTTATCTCGCTACTAAACCATCATTTGTCAATCCTATTGACTTTATATTTGGTGATGTTACTGACACGTGTAATGAAGACGACTGTCACTCGTTTATTTTTGTTCGATGTTCGTGGTGCAAATTGAAGCTCTGTTTTCATCATTTCTTTGACGATACTGATGATACTAGTAATTCGAAACTACATTTATGTAACATTTTCGTTCCTTAAATATGTAGAGTACTTTCATTTGTAATTTGTAATTTAATAAAATTGTAGCCTTTATTGTAACTGTGGTAGGCTAGGTTGTAACGACAATAATTTATTTCTCGCATTGTATTATATTTCATTTTACCACCAATTAATATTACTATTAATTAATAATAATAATATAATGAACAGTCGCTGTCACCGAACAAGCATCGCGAGTGACCATTGTCACGTGATGCGTATGTTGCGTCAGCGAAAGTGACAAGTTATTTAGATTTTAATTGATATAAAAGAACGCAGAGCGTGAGCTTTAGGTTCCAATTTTTTGCATATATTAATGTCTTGCCATAATCTATCAACCTGCCACATTTCATAGAAATCTGAGCTCTGCAACTCTGTCTGCTCCCTTGTAAGTCATTAGGATTGGTACTGGAATTAATTGTAGGTAAGGACAGTGAGCCCAGAGTTGGGAGAAAATATGTTGGAAGTCAATCCAGTTAGTTTTGATTGGGATAAGTTTCTGGCTGTTGGATGGCCAGTCAGGGAGATCAACGGTGGAATAGATGTATCTATGATCACTTGCGGAATCATTATCCAGAGTGCAGCAGGAGGTAACAAGATGTGAAAAGTTGGAGTTAGCAATGCAAACATCTATCCAGCTTTCACCCTGTGAAGTGTAAAAGGTGGCCAGAGTGCTGCTGTTAGCAGAGATAAAGTGAAATTTGGACATAAGTTCATTGAGGAGGAAGCCTCTGGAGTCTTCTTCACTGCTGTACCAAGTTGGAGACTTTGCATTGAAGTCTCCACATAAAAGCCAAAGAGTGGAGTGATATTTAGTGAGATCTGTGAGGTCCCAGAACACTTAAAAGATTGTTAAAGTTATCGTCCAGGGAACAGTACTCTTAGGAGATGAAGTAGGTACCATCCAGTAAATGGACAGCTATAGTTGTCATATAGTTATTGGTGAGGTCCATGATTAGAGAACACTGAATGTTTTTGTTTCTAACAAGGATACCAGTTTTAACAGGGGTGGAATCATTGGAGGGTTGAAAGCAGTGCCAGCCCCCGAATCTAACAATTTTGTTGTTAATGGTGTAGGGCTCCTGGATAGTAACAATGTCAATAGCAAGATCTAGTTTTTAGAAGGAGGGAGGAGACAGCCCTGGATCTCTGAAGGTTAATGTTGAGGAAATGAATGGTCTTTGGTTGAGTGTGGTTATTGTTGTTCTGAATGGGATTATTGTGATTAGAGTAAGCCATAGTTGGTTGCTTGGGCTGTTTGTCTTTTGATTTGGATTAAAATAGGACAATTTTTATCGAATGCATTATGGTTTGTAGGTTTTTGATTATCCTCAATAGAGTTCCCTGTTAGTTTTCTTGCAGTTAATGCAGGTGGGGGTTTTATCCTTATTTTGGCACTCGTCGAATTTGTGTGTTTTTGAGCAGTGACTGCACTTTTGTGAACTGTCACATTCTTTAGCTATATGACCAAAGCCGCAACACTTATAACACTTTGTAATTGGTATGTAATTGTCAACCAGGCAGCTCGCCCAGTTGAGAGAGAGTCTCTTAGTATTTATGAGTTTATTTCTTGGAGTAACAGAAAGGACTAAATGTTTCCTGCCATGTGAGGTTTTATTTTTTATTATGGTCTTGATGACTTTACATTCAACTAGGAATTGCTCTTTGTCTATACTTTTAATAGTCATTTTGTGAGTGGATAGCAAGTAAAGTGTCTGCAGTTAGGGACTCTGGGACATTAAAAATAATAACTTTAGGAGCCCTTTTGTTGGAGATTTTAGTTTGAAGTCTTTCTCCAAGACCTGTGCTTCTTTTTACTGCCGATTTTAATTTTTCAGAGTCGTTTTGAGATCCAACTCTGATGCAAACTCCATTATTATTGACTCTTCATACTCCCTGAATATTAATTTTTAGTTTTTGTGGACCTCTGTTGTTTTTAATTTCAGCTTCAATTTTGGATCCGACTTAGGGTAGACAATAAGGGCATGTCCAGAATTGGATCCAGTGGAGGAAGCGGTCTTTAGAGATTTATTAATTAGTCTCGTCGTAGCGCTAGCCATTTGATTATTAACTAGAATGTCTTTGTACATAGGAGTCGGTTTAGTTTGTAGACGAGATCGAAGTTCACGCTCTATCCCATAAATATGATTTGCTGCTGAGAATAAATCTGTCTCAGCTTTACGAATCATTTTTCTGGTAGCTACCTTAACCATATCATACGCGTTTGCCAGCAGTAGTTCCATAATAAGATCAAGGTTGGTGGAAAGCGATTCTAAAATTTCATCCTCCTTTTCAATGTTCAGATACATTTTGTTAGAGTTATAAATTTCTTAAAAATAAAATGACCAGTGAAATTATGAGGAATTATCAGTATTTTTGAGTAGGTTTTGAAAATTAAATAAAATAATTTTGGGGAA
Organism: Olivierus martensii; assembly: GCA_000484575.1. Lineage (NCBI taxonomy): Eukaryota > Metazoa > Arthropoda > Arachnida > Scorpiones > Buthidae > Olivierus > Olivierus martensii. Next base: position 3,300 of record AYEL01021399.1, read on the forward strand.
AAAAATAGTTCCAATTTCTAATTTCAGATGGTGCCACTGACAAACACATGGAGAGAGCAAGATCCAAACAAAGGATTTTGTAACTAAAAAACTACTTGACGTAATCAAACGATTATAGCGGCAGATGAAAGGCAAGGACTTACCAATGCAGATGATACCAAGATCGAGTTGATTCAAGGAGGCTATGAGGCGTGGAGAGTGTCCGAAGTGTAAAGTGAAAATCTTAAATAACTTTGCCAAAAATCTTCGGAGAAGGAAAAAGTGGTACCTCCTTGTTTCTAGAGGAGAGTAGAATCCAACGAAATGGATGTTTGAGGCAGATGGCAAAAATCCACGTGGATTGGACGATCCGAAGTTCCAGAAGGAAATCAAAGATAACTTTGTTGAAAATCGTTGAACACTGAAAACAGCACACTATTGGAATCACAAACAGAGACGAATAAGATGATGTATATAAATCCACAGAAAACACAGTAGAAAAGCACAAAAATTGTCGCAAAGCCGGAGCTGACGTGCACACATCTGAACCAGGTCGCGACTCGATGCCCTCAATAATGATTATCTACTACCAGATATCTGTTTCTAATTCATATACATGCACTTCTCAATAAAATCTTGAAATCAATCATCATTAGTTTTTAAATACACAATGACATATAATGGTTTTAATGGAAACTCGCTAAGTCCAAGGACTGAACGTGTTTTCAAATACAACTTTGTTCTTCATTAGAATTAAAAACTAAATTTATTTAGATATAAATATTAAAATACAGTCAATTCTTGGTATTCGAGGATTCCCTATTCATGTATTCTACTATTCCCGAAAATTTATTTGTAGCCACAAATTCGATTTTCGTGGCACTTTCGTGCTTACTCATGGATTATCGCTGACAGGTGAAAATACTGTTATAAATGTTACTCTTACTTGTAATCTCTGTCGCTCTGCCTGAAAAGTCTCATTATCTATCGTTGCTCACTCCACAGATTGCAGATAGGCCAAAAATATACAAGAATGTACTCTTGGGGAAATTCAAACATTTACTTTTATTACTTCATGGGGAAGTTCTGTTCATTTACTCATGGGAGAGTTCTGGGGCCTTCCCCATGAGTAACTATATTCATGGGAACGGCCCAATATGTATTTAATCATTCCAAATTAGGAACTACTAAAATTCAGAAAAGTAACCTTTCCTTTTAACAGCAAATAAGAAACCCCAGAAACTTAAACTTTTAATGTTGCATTTTCATTTCAAGTTCTTTCAGAAACTTAAATTTTTAATGTTATGATATCATTTCAATAGTTTCTATTATGAAAATTAATAACCGATATAATAATTTTAAGAAACTTAAATTTTTAATGTTATGATTTCATTTCAAGAGCTTCTAACATGAAAATTAATAACCAATATAACAATTTTTCAGATGATAATGAACTGAACCAGATGGATTATAATCATCTGGTTCAGTTCCAAATGATTATAATCTTGGGGGCAAGTTCAGTTCTGGATACTCTAACATTTTAGAGCAGTGCTTCTCAAACTATGGGTCGCGACCCCATATGGGGTCGTGAAGCGAAATGCTGGGGTCGCTAAAATTAGATTCAAACACTTGAATTTCAGTTTATATGTAATTTCACAAATGCCTAATATTTAATGTACAAGGTGCTATCAGAAAGTTCCTGGACTGGCTCCATTGCAAATTCCCAGGTGCAAAAAAACAGGAAAGTAAATCAAGGTCACACAACTGCAAGTCTTTTCGATCATTCAACCACATGACACCGTGCTGTAACTCGTACTAATTTTATAGAAGGGATTTTTTAAACGCTACTTTCATTCGCTCTGTGATTGCAAAAATGGATTGTAAATTTGAGCAATGTGTTTGCATTAATTTTTGCGTAAAACTTGGTAAATCTGCTATCGAAACATTAGAAATGATTCGTAAATCTTTTCGCAATCCTCACAATGGAAGAGCCCACAGTCACCGAGACCGAAGAAAGCATGGCAAGTCTGGAACTCAACAAAGAACATGCTGATTGCATTTTTTGACATCAAGGGGATTATTCACTGGGAATTTGTACCAGCTAACACAACAGTAAACTCTGACTTTTACTATGACGTTTTGAGCCACTTAAGAGAAGATGTGCGACGAAAAAGGCTGGAACTTTGGCACAACCGCAATTGGCTCCTCCATCATGACAACATGCCTGCCCACACATTGCTTAAAACCATGGTGTTTTTGACGAACAGTAATATGGTTATTGTTCCCCATCCTCCCTACTCACCTGATTTTGCTCCCTGCAATTTCTATTTGTTCCCCAAATTGAAATTGAAGCTGAAAGGACGATGTTTTGAGATGGTTTTGGACATTCAAAGAGAATCGCAGATGGTACTCGACAGCCTACGAGAAAAAAACTTTGGCAATGCGTTTGGAGCATGGAAAAGCTGCTGGGAACGTTGTATAAGTTCCCAAGGAAATTACTTTGAAGGAGATGGCAGCCAAAAATAAAAATTGTAAGCCATTTATTTTTTTTTTTTCACCCAGTTCGGGAACTTTCCGATAGCATCTCATATGATAACATATGTATTTTCAGTATAGTTGGTTGATTGTGTTCATCTTAATAAGTGTGTAAAACTTGTATGTTTTATTTCATATTTAATACCTGGGGTCACGAAAAATCCGTAATTAAAAATGGGGTCATGAATGAGAAAAGTTTCAGAAGTACTCCTTTAGAGGATCCTGGTTTGAATCCAGACGGTTTTAACACTGAGTACAGTCTTCCATTGTATACTTATTACTGCTAAAATTACTACTATTGTTGATCATTTTCAATTTATGATTTTTTTGATTTATGATAGGATATCAACCCTGTTATTAGTAGAGGAACACTTGTACTGACAAAGGATATACCGTGAGTTTTTCTTGAAACCGAACACACTGAATTTTGGCATCGAGCCAATTCGGATGAATCTATCACATCAGAAATCGCTCGCTACAAATTCGAACATTTTTAAAATGTTCGAATTGCGGCACGTTTGTGTTTCTACGCTGTCGCTATAGCAACAACAGAATTTCTGTTTGCTGCACGATGTAAATTTTCAGCGATATATTTCAAATGTGTAATTACACCAGAATTAAAATCCAATAATCTTGTGTGTTAAATCGTTTTTTCTTGGATGCAATAATAAATAAATATCGGAATTAAAAATATAAAATAAATTTTCGTAGCGACCAGTTCCTGACATGATAGAAGCATCTGAATTGGCTCGATGCCAAAATTCAGTGTGTTCGGTTTCAAGAAAAACTCACGGTATATGGTAATTTGATATAGGAGATAAGTAAATAGTCATAGATTAATTGCACTTTAATGAACTCACATAAAGAAGATTTAACAGATTAAAACAGAATATATAGGAAAAAGCTCAGAAAATAATAAAAAAAGCATTATTTTACCTTCAATTATTAGTAATTATTGAATGTAAAATAATAATAATAATAATAATATAACGCGGAATAAAACAATATGATATAGTATTTAATATTAAATTATTCTTTGAAATATTCTGTGCTATTTTAAATTCTTACCATGACCATGTTGTATGGTGCTATATAGGAATCCCTTGATTAGTGTGGGTTTGAATAATGCAGCTTTGAGTTTGCAAAAAAAATTTTAAGATTATCTGTTAATATATACGGTTCCAAATTTGATTAGTGCCCTTCAATAAGTGCAATTTTTTTTTTTTTTGGAAACCTCTGAAGCGTTGGCAACTCTGTCTGTTTTAACCAAATCTCGGGGATTATAGCTTACATGATTAGAGCACTGCAATAAAATTTATTTATTTTTAATTCTGTTAATATTATGACTTTCGTCATCTAATTATTATATTTTAAATTCGTTCGTAATTTTATTTATTAATAAATTTAGCGTGAATGGAACCTACCTAATAATAGCCATTACACATATATAGACAGCCTTGTCTTTCAGTTCCTCTCCAGTACTCGATATCAATGGATGTGCAATTATTTTTTACAAAATTTATGCAATTTTCTAAAAAATAATTTTTTTTGTAAAAAATAAGTTTTAATTCTTACTATAAATTTTTAAATACCTATACATATTCCTCAATGATTTAAAGTACAAATGCAATATAGATTTGTTTCGGAGAGAAAAAAATACATGTTTATAATTTTTATATTTTCCAGGATTCATGATAATTATTCCCATTGGTTTTTTTTAGTTTGATTAGTGTAGTTTTGATATATGTGATATATTGTGAAAAATTTATTAACTGCACTAATCAAGGGATTCCTGTAGATCTGTAATTGTAAACTGATAGGTTACTGTCTTATTAATACACATATCTTTTTTTTGTTTTGACAGTTCCTGTTTAACCAGAGTTAGAAATGTGATAGTAGAAGAAGGTTTGAGCTGATGAGTATTAAACCTTGTTATGATTCCTTCATCTTCACGGAAAACTGAACCAACCACAGAGATATATCAGCTGTGCATGCTAAAGAACAAGCTTTCATAATCACAGGAACACAGCTTCATTTCACAGTCTCATCATGAAATGATGGAAATGAGAAATCATGTGTGATCACATCAGTCTATAGAATCATCCAGCAAGGTCCTCTGTTTGTTTTCGGAAGCAAAGGTGTTATATTGGCAGATTACTTACAGAAAAGACCAACAATAACAGGCAATAATATGAATTCTCATTTTCTATCAAAAGTTATGAGACAGTATCAAGGAAAAAGGACACTGTTTGCTGTCAAGAAGTGTGTTACTGCTAGCTGATAATGCACCTGCACACCAAACTGCAGAAACAGTCATTTTTCTGTGCAAATGTGGCTATGAAATCTTAAACCTTGCCCCATCCCTATATTCTCCTGACCTGGCACCTTCAAACTTATTTCTGTTTTGAAATATGAAAAAACGTTTATGAGGAAGTTTTTCCAATAATGAGGAGGTCATTATTGCTGTGGAATGCTGGTTTGCCTCCAAATCTACCAAATTCTATAAAGATGGGATTAACTATTCCACAGTTGTGAAATGTGTGTGGCCCTAGGATGTGGATATGTGGAGAAGGAAGAGTTGGAGGACCAAATTTCAGATCTGTAGCATATTTGCGTCATGATGAGAGTAAGAATCTTTTTGGCCTCCCCTATAAATTCAAAACTTTTCTGAAAACATTAAAGCAGTAGTTTCCAAACTTTTTGTGTCTGCGCCCCCTTTTTTAATAAAAAATTGGTACGCCCTTATTTTCATAACAGTCTAATTCTATAAATACTTTCTACTTACAGTTTTACTTTCCTAATTATAATTTTACAAATACTTTTATAAAACAATATACTATATTTGGTATAAATAAAGTTCTTTTACATAGAAAAATATATATTATTGTGTAATACTTTTTAATATTATTAAACAAACAAACTTACAAAAGAAAACAAAAAATAGAATATATGTTTAATACACCATAGTATTTAATGCCATGGGATAGGCTCGTTTTTCAGCACAAATTCTCTCACATTCGGTGTCATGGAAGGTGTCGCTACTCACAATTCTTTTATACACTAAGTGATATTATTTTGTCTTTAAAATAGCTATAGCAGAAACTTTCTGGATACATGGATATAGGTACTGTATTTATAACCCTTTTGCTGATTCATTTTTCTTTTACACAAATTTGAGATTATTTTCTGCTTGTTTGTGTCAAAATGATGTTTTTGTTAATTCTTGTGCACCTCCTTAGAATAGACTCGCATTATAGTGAGGCACGCTCCACAGTTTGGAAAACACTGCATTAAAGCAATAGCCATCTTAGAGGATACAATTCAGTTCCAGAGGTTTTATCACCTTTGGGAATGAGTTCAGTTTTGGACAAATTTACAATCTTGGCAAATCTGGGATCAAATCTAATGACACAAAAGTTTTATAGCACAAAGGTAGTGGTATGATATTTTTGTTGTCTTTAAAATTTGGAGGCTCCAGTCTTCCATTGTTTATCATTATTACTAAATTTACTAAATGACTACCATTGTTAGTCATTTTTGATTTACATTTTTATCGAATTACAATGAGATTATCAAAATACAATCCCATTGTAAGTAGAGGATCAGCTGTATTCAACTTCTTAATGAAATCTTTGTCAACATCCAATAGAAATATATTAATTTAAATTTGATTATATAATTTAAATTAAAGTTTATAATTTATCCTTTGAATCTTATTATTTGATTTATTTTATTATAGATGATCTTAGAAAACTTAGTTGGTCAGGAATTCCTACATCTGTAAGGCCTGATACATGGAGACTTTTATCAGTAAATAGTTAAAACTTTTTTTTAACAGTATTTAGACAAAATTCTTTATTAATTAAAAAATTATTTTAGGGTTATTTACCAGCAAATGCTGAAAGAAGAAAATCATCATTAGAAAGAAAACGTGTAGAATATTTTAATTTTATACGACAATACTATGATACAAGGCATGAAGATATTTATCAGGAAACTTATCGACAAGTAATTGATAATGTTTTAATATGTGGAAAATTTTTTCTAAAGTATGATTGAATAAGTTTATTTTCTGATATGATTTTTTTTATAAAGATAAATATATTTTAATTTATGTAGAAAAGTAATATAATTTAAAATTATTTTCATTATGATTAACAAATATTTCATAATTGTGAATCAATTTTCATGAAAATTTATTCACAATTAATTTCATAATGAAAAGTTTCATTATGAAAATTCACAATTTTCATAATGAAACTTGATTCACAATTATTTCATAATTGTGAATCAAGTTTCATTATGAAATGAACTGTAATGTGATTCAGAAAAAAATTGTAATTTTTTATAATTTTAATTAAATCTGAACTAAGATCAATTGCATAATTTCATCCCATTTCTTACTTAGTTATGAATAATACAGCACACATCAAAAGTGGAAATAAACTTTAGTAGAATTGAAGAATTTTGGCTTTGCTGAGGATGGCTTAGTAAAACTGAAAGTTCTTCAATTCTATTAAAGTTTATTTCCAGTTTCGATGTGTGTGTGTTATTCATGATTAAAATCAATTGATTTAAATCGGATAATTATAATATTTATAAAAAATTATATTTTATTTTTGTGATCGTATGAATTGATTGAGCATACAGTGTTAAAACTTAACGTTTTTTACTTTTAATTACTGTATATTGCAGCATATAAATCAGTCTTTTAATATCTGAATAATCATTCAAATAAGTTATATTGGCTTATATGCTGAATTCAAAAATATATGATCAAATTGTGATCACATTCAACTATAAATGCTACCTCTGTTAAACTGACAAATTTTCCAAAGTTTTAAACATAACATAAAAATACTGGCAATTTCATTTGTGATAGTTATTTCTTCATAAATTACAGATTTTGCACTCCAAATTCACCTGTTCACAAATCAAGTTCATCCTTTTGCAAATCAACTTCACCCATTTGTCAATCAAGTTTATAAATCCCTTTTATATATCCTATATCTTTTTATAAATCAATTTCACCTGTTTGCAAATCAAATGTTTCTACAAAACTGTTTTCTTAAATTTTTGTAATAAAAATAAAGTCATATGCAAAATTATTAAAAAATTCAATCTTGTTATTTGTAATACAAAGATGTACATGAAATACTTTAATAAAACTTATCAATACATGGGTTGGTCTCCTGCAATAGCTGGTGGTAATTTCATATATATATTCATGTAATATTTATGACAATTATAGGGCAACAGTTGAAATAGATCATTAATTATATCTACTAAATGTTTAAGGATCAGCTAGCATATTTCTCACATATAATTTTATTTTTGTAAAAAATTTCTTTGATGAGATTCATCATTAAGGAATATGGAAATTGAAAAGGTAGAGTATGCCTCGTCTGACCAACAGGATTATGCACTTTCTGGGTCTTGTAGACACTTACATGGTCCAAAACTAACCACATTTCTTCCAGATTATTGCCTTTCAATTTCTGAAGTAATATCTGAAGAAAGTATCAAAAAATATTAGAAATAACCATAGATTGTACAATTACTTCATGCTATAGTATTCTTTGAATGTTCATTATCTCCATTATATAACATTTTATCCTCTAACTATTTGCACAGTTACACAAGTTGGTGTATTAACTTGCAATCATGCCTTTGTTTGCTGAAGATTACAATTAAATCCTAATTCATCAATGAATATTACTTTTTGCTGTGCTTCTGGAGCATTTTGAGAAAAGTGTAATGCATACATTTTGTGCTCCTCAATTGTTCTTGGAGAATTTAGACCATCAATTTGTAATGACACAGTAGTGACAGTAGTTATGGATCACATTATTTTAATGTGATCCATAACTAATTCAATCCATTCCTAATGGAAATTATGCTTAATTCTACATGTTCAGATTCCAAAATCTTCTCATGAATGTTCTTTTAGGTTGTGACCAAATTTTCTTCTATTATTTCCTAATTTTGTTTAATATCTCTACATTTAATTTAACATTCCTTTTACTGCTGCATTTTGTTTTTTATCAACATCACCATTTCTGTTGAACTGATTTATAATGGACTTTGCAGTGTTTTTATTAATACCTGTGATTTCAGCTGATTCACTGATTATTTTACTGTCTTCGTAATATTTTATTAGAATGCCTTTTTTTTTTTTTATCTAAACTGATACAACCATATGCAGGTGAGTGATTTATGTTGATGAACAACAGGCTCCTTGACCTGGATCTCAATGATTCTGATGATATCGGACTTTCAGAACTCAGTAGATGATATAGTTGTTGTAGTTATTTCCAGATTAACCCGGCAGGGGAAAAGTGCAGAGTTCTTTTCCCCTTGCAAAAAAAAAATTCTGATATTAAAGAATTTTTTTAAAATCTGAAAAAATTAGAATTTTCCGAAATGGGGAATGTCCTCCTTATGAACTCAAAATTTTACAATGTATCAAAAAGAGCTGAGGGAAAAAAATTGAGTAAGAATCTCATGAATTGAAATTCTGCACTTCCCCCCCCTGCTAAAAAAAATTGTTTTTTTGATAAACTATTTTTAGGAAGGATTAATTATCATTTTTTGGCACTGTAATCGCTAATTTTGTGTTGCTTTGCTGCGTGTATAAATAAACTATTAAATTTTTAATCATATTTGCAAAGTAAAACTTTTGATAAATTTCTTCATTCTTAGAAACTTCAATAAATTCTTCACCTAATTTTATATTTTTATTTAAGCCATTTATTAAGTTTTAAATAATAATAAAGCTGTTCTGGCGCACAACTATCTTCTTATTTTATATATACTAAAAAATTTTGAAATAATTTCTCAAAGAAACATATTGAAATTGCTTAACAAATAATAATACAATTACGAAATAAATATTGCAAGATAAAACAATAGACCAGGGATAGCCAAACTTTGTCATTACAAGCCATGTAGGAGAATCTCAAATATTTGAGAGCCACATTTTCTTTCTGGATCAATGAGAACAGCATCAGTTTTTTATAATCTTTATTAATGATTTCAAAAATTGTTTATTTCAGATACATTTATTTCATATAGATGCATACTACTATTTACGAAAGATAAAAAAAAATAATATATCTATAATTTGTTTAACTTTATTTGCTTCATATTTACTATTGACTTTTATGGTATGGAGCACATTGAAGGTAACCAAAGAGCCACATGTGGCTCACAAGCCGCAGTTTGGCCACTTCTGTAATAGACAATACTTGAAGAAATGAGTACAGGTATCCGTCCTATAACACAGCTTCTTACAACATTGTTTTGTTCTGACATGATTTGAAAATTGTGGAAATCCTCATATAATACGGTACTTCTACAACACAGTTTTTACTTAACAAATTTAGGAAATTATGTTTACTCTCCTACAACACAAAACATTTTCATTAATTTTTTTAAATCCATATTAGGGACACAGAATACACATAAAATGTAATCATTAGGAAATACTTTGCTAAAATTAGTCATAAATTCAATTTTGTTAGTTTGCTGTGAGAGGGACCATATGCAGTCTATTTTCGATTTCAATTCAAAATTGAGTTAATTGGCAACTATTAAGTATTTTGTGTTCCAAACTTTCAGTTCTTGGATAAAAAATAAGTTTTTATTCTTCGAGAGAGGAAAGTGAAAGAGCAGAAAAACTTTTTTTTATTCATTAATTTTTTTAGGTATATATTATGGAACGATTGTGTTATAGCGGGTTAGATTACAGATTTTGCAAAGAGAGCAGAAGATATACCAACTTTAAATGCATAAAAAAGTTCAAAAAGTGAAGTTGATATTGTTAAAGAAAAACATTTTTGTTCTAATGAAACAGTGGTAAGGAAGATATAATTATTAAAAGAATTTATATAGGCTGCATACTTTTTTCTTGCCTTTTGTTTTAGGTATATTGTTTTTTTAGGGTCTTACATATATATTTTTCTTTGTTTTGTGTTATTAATATTCTTAATAAAAATTAAGTTTCTTATGTGATATTAAATAAAGTTATTTGTTTTTAATTGGTTTTGAAATATCTATTTTTTGTATTGGCTCCAGGTCTCATATAACATGGTTTCTTACATCATGGTATTTTCAGGAACCTATCTATTGTGTTATAGGAAGGATATCTCTATTATTCTATAGCTGGAAATGATGTACATGCACATCACAAATTCTGATCCCAGTATCACAATATATAGTGATTACTAAACTTTCAACCTTTCTCTTTAAGAAAAACAACACATTTCTTTGTTATTATAAATTGTTAAGACAGAGAGAATTTTTAATTCTATTTATCATCATAATTTTTATATTATACATTCGATTAAAAAATTTTATTAAAAAAAATATGTTTCCTTGGACGAAAAATGCTACAATAGAAACAAGTAAATATATCAGAGAATATAAGAAAATTAGAATATGAAGTAAAATTTCATATTATATGCAATTTAGAATCCTTCAAAGTTGAAGAATTATATTTCATGCTCATGCAGCCAGATTTTATTGCCCTTGTTTGCGTCCCTCCCCATTCGCACACCACCTCGAAATGACCTTGAACCACCCCAGGCAATAAGATCACGTAGTCTGTTTACAAATAAAACTGGAGATGAGTTTGTTTTGACTTTGGAAAAATATTTATGACTGAATGAAATATGACACTCTGTTTATTTACATGATTTTGATAAGAGGTATCATATTACTTAAAAATTCATTAAAAATCAATAAATTATAATAAAAAATGTTTTTTTTTTTTTGTGTTAGAAAATAAACACTTTGCCGAAAAATAAGATTTCAGGTATTCAGAAGATTTATTTTAACAGAATAATGAAAACTTCGCATAATTAACAATTTATTGCTCCCTATTTTCCCACTTACGATTCAGTGTCATGTTACCACTTATGGATTAAATTAATTTATGGGTCTGAAAATATTCTGAATTTACTGCTAAAACATCTTAATTGAATAAAAATAAATCACTAATTCAAATTATCATAAAGGCAAATTGATAAGAGTACATTTATCTTGTCTGAAATTCTTACAGTTTACTGGAAAGAGTAATTTAATTTATAAATTGTACTGAGGTTAGAACAAAACACACTTTACCAACATGAAGACTTTTACTACAGTAGCTCATTGATTGTTCAGCAAATAATAATGATAAGCTGTGGTTTAAAACTTTAGTTTTGAGTGCATTTTTTTATTTTTTCATTAATTTTTATTTCAGAAATTGAAAAACAATAAACTTGTCAGTTCGTTTTTACTTTCTTTTATGACTATATAATCGAATTATAATAACTAGACTAGCACATTAAGTAGTATCTTAAATACACCAAAAATTTATTTAGTAATGTTTTCGATATCATAGATATCATCATCAGCTTTCTGTTTAAAACCATTGTTATAAACAGAAAGCTATGATGATATATCTGTGATATCAAAAACATTACTAAATTTTTAGTGTATTTATGATTCTGCTTAATGTGCTAGTGTAGTTATTATTTTGATTTGAAAGACAATAATCCAGAGAGAGAATTTTATAGAAAAATGTTTTACATACAGATGAATTTAATTTGAAAACAGATGACCTTGATTTCAAATTGGTGAATTTAATGTGCAAAACCTGTGTATTAAAATGCACAAGTTCTTAAAAGAGAAACAAATCTATAAACTACTGTTATGTAATACTGGTATATAAAATATTTATTACTTATGAAACTTTATTATTATTATGAAAATTTAATTATATTCTATTGTTATTATTATTATTATTTTTATTATGAAAAAAATTTAAAACAAATTTAATAAACAAAGTTATAGTTTTATAGAATTATTGCAGATAAAGAAAATCATACTGCAGTAGTAATAGTAACTGCTATACTGTACACAGACATAATTAACTATAAACAGCTTCTACTACATAAATACAATAAACTTTCCAATAAATAAGCACTTTTAGCAGTAAGAAACTTTTAATAAAATTGAACAAATGTTTTCAGTTTGTAGCCTTATATTTTATTAAGAACCAATTTTTAATAAAATATAATTCTTACATTTGGTATTTAATAGCAAAAAAAGATAAGTGTTCTATACTTGCCCACCTTATTTTAGTTATTTATTTATTATTTATACATTATATCATTGTATTAATTTTATTATTTACCTATTTTTTTACATTTTATTGTATTTTATTTTATCATACACTTTTGTAACCATAATAACTTAATATTATCCTATGTTATTTAAAATCTAAATTTTTAAAAAACATTCTGTTCTTTTTATAAGCTGAAGAGTGCTATAAGCCAAAAATGTTTGATCAATTTTATTAAAAGTTTCTTACTGCTAAAAGTGCTTATTTATTGAAGATTTAATTGCTATTCTGTAATAAAAATATAGCAAATACATTAGCACATTAAGCAGTATCATCAACACAAAAATATATTTTATTCAGAAATTTTTTTCAGTATCATAGATATCCTCATTAGTGGGATAAGGCTAAAATAATAATAAATCTAGATAATAAAGAGGACTTATTGATAGCTAAAACAATAGAAATTATAAAAAGGAGTGAGAATGAAACTTAATCACAACCACATTAGCACTTTCTACAGTAAAGAAACCATTTTATTAACATAAACTTTTGCTAACGTTTTCAGTTCATAACCATCTTCAGGCATATTCTAAACATAATGGAATTGAACCAGAAGGATTACATACATTGCTATGGCAACTCTTAATTCTTAAAACACAGTTGTTTATAGATTTTTGATTTGAATTAACATCCAATAAATTAAAAAACAACACATGATACAACTTTATAAACTATAATGAAATAAAATAATATAAAAAAAAATAATAAAATACCGACAATCAATCAAAATAAAGTGAAAATTAAAGCCGAAATACAACGGGTTATATGAAACTATCAGTTCGTTAAAATAGTTCATATCACATTATTTCGTTCCTGTTTAGGTCATGTTTATAACCATTCATTGATTAGGTTGTTCTTTATTTAAGGCATACTACCAGGCTTCTGATGGTTCCCATGCCAGTCTGTCGTTTATTAAATTTTTTTTGTTCCCTCTTCTAAAGATTTTGAGGGACTCTGTAATCACTGGTTGTGTATGAGGTGGGATCCGTTTAATTACCTTCGCTTTGTCCCATAAGATATCAATGTTCCTACTATAGGCCTCCTGGGCGAGAGAGGTGGTTACTTTGGCTTGTTTAATGTCCTTCTTATGTTCATCCAACCTCTTCGCCAGTATTCTAGTGGTTACTCCCACAGAGGCTGATTCCTGATTCCACTGTGTCTCTCTGATGGGAATTCTGTATACCCCTTTATGTTCATAATCCTTAAGTGGATCTTTTTCATTTCGAAGTGTATTAAATACAGTAGGGGCCCTTTTTGGAGCTATTTGTTTGTTCTTATTTTTCACCACTTTTTTTTATAACCCTTAAGTGTTTTAGGTGGTAAGGCACCGGTATAAAATTCTCTTGGCCACTTTCGTAATACTCCGTCCTAAACAGATTTGCCTTAAAGTGGCGATTACGAACCTAAAAAGGAGATACTATAAGTTAAAGAAACAATTTGAGGACTACTGTTATGCATATGAGCAAGCGGCAGGGGAAATGCTTAACTATTGTTCATCAGAAATTGCTTAACTTGAAAGAAAGCTTAAGGAAACGCTACATCTAGAAGATCAAATGGATCTTTAAGCAATAGCTCAAGTATGGAAAGAAGCAGAGTTTTAATCTTAGCCAAGTATTAACAGTAGTAGGGGATATAGAAATCCCATCCTTTGAGAAAACCTGTTCAAGAAAGGCCCATCTTGTGCATTATTAAAATGAATATCCATTATAGATGATATTCCAATATTTGAACAGATAATAAAAGACCAAAATGAATTGGAAAAGGAGAACCTAAGGTTGACCTTTTTAAAGCAAAAGACAAATAGAAAGGGCTCACAAAAAACAGCAGAAGCAACACAAGATAAGATAAACGTTAGGAAAACTCTGAGATAGTTGGAAGAAAAGAATTACACACTTACAAAAGAGGATAAAACGAAGAAGATTGTACTAATGGAAAAGGATAATTATGATAGATTCCTACTTGATTACATAGAAAGTACCAAGGCAGAAGAATTGCACCAAGATCCGACGGAAAAACTGGCTGCTAAGATAGAGAGATTGATTAACACTCTAAGGGAACGAGGATTATGAAATCTGGAGAATACGATAGACACGGCATTATTTCATAATTTTATTAAAAATTTGGATATTTTTATAAATTTCGATATTTTCGTTATTTTTAAGGTTAGGTGCTTGAAATTTTCAGGATGCCTTTTATCATATAGTTTTCGATCATGTGAAAAATTTCGGCAAATTTGGCCCTCTGAATTAATTTAATTCTGTATACATCATTTTTCAACAAAAAAAAATATTATTTTTAGGTAAAATGAAATAATTTTTGGGTGTTTTATTCTCTATCCCTTCTGTTATTATTTATATATTCTTAATTTGTTAT
>AYEL01021400.1:0-21622 GCA_000484575.1 Olivierus martensii
ACAAACAAACAATAGAATCAGACTTTGTTGGCAGAATTTAAAATAATAATCGTCTAGAAATCCTCTTTAAGAAACTAAAAAGTAGTGAACTGTTGCACGTCTATTTTTAATTAATTAAATAATTTGTTTTCATTACTATATGTTAATTATGATTTACTTAAATATATTTTTATATGGTTATAATTTTATTAATTTTAATAATGATGTTGTCGGATTTGAACTGATTGTGATTAAAAAAATAATGATTAACAACTGAGATAACGAATCACATGATGCGATGACGAGCTGTTATAAAGCTCTATTTTGTTGGGAGTTCACATAATCAGGAGTCATTAACCAAGACATTTTTTTCTTACAACCACTCGTCGTTAACCAAGTACATCATTATCCGAGGCCGTCGTTAACCAAGGTACCACTGTGCATTTAATTGTAATTTCTACACAACTCTATTTTACTGCTGAAGTTTTGATTATATTAAAAAGTTGTACAGGTAGTTCTCAGTTTACAAGCTCTTACTTTACAAGTTCTCTAGTTTAAGAGTTTTTCCCAAGAATTAAAAAAAAAAAAAAGAAAATGTGAATATTAATTGGAATAAAAAAATATTAAACATTCATAAATATGCCATTTCAAACATGTACTTAGTTATTCATAGCAAACACACTGTAAACTGTTTAAAGAAGAAAAACCAACAATATGA
Organism: Olivierus martensii; assembly: GCA_000484575.1. Taxonomy (NCBI): domain Eukaryota; kingdom Metazoa; phylum Arthropoda; class Arachnida; order Scorpiones; family Buthidae; genus Olivierus; species Olivierus martensii. Next base: position 698 of record AYEL01021400.1, read on the forward strand.
GATTGTGCATAATGATAGAATGTGTACCCCAGTGGTGTAACTAGAGTCGTGTGGACCCTGGTGCAGAATAAAAAATGGGCCCCCCGGAAAAATTTTATTTTGTTTACAGCAATAGTATTTGTACTAAGAAATCTAAGAATAAAAATCCATTTTTATTAAATTTACTTACCTAAAATAATTTTTTCTTGCTTTTGCCTCTGCAAAACGATCAATTATTTCTTATGTTAATTTTCTTTGCTTGAGCTTGTTCAGTTGACAGAACTGCCAAGCCAGATAACCGTTGTTGTGACATTGTACTTCTTAAATAGTTTTTAATTAATCAAATTTTATTATTACTTAACGATTTTTTCTGTTTCTTTGTGTTCTTGGAGAAATTGTATATGTTTTTGCAATTATGTGCAAAGTTTTAAGAAATAAAAATCGTCAATGAAGCGTATTTTTTTAATGCATTTAATTTATAATCGAAGCTAAAATTCGTAAATTACACTTTTTTTAAATTTTTATTCTTTTCTATAATTTTATATAATCCTTATAAATTTTTAGTCTTTTTTTTAAGTTTCAAACAATTTTCTGATATTTGCCTTCTAAAGAATAAAATTATAAACTTATGCAAAAGAAACTGACCGAATAACGAGTTGTTTATTTCCCGCCAATAATCTAAGATGCAACTTCAGAGTCGATCGTCAAGTGTGATGATGGTGGTTTTGTTTTTCTGATAAATTAAAACATCTAACTTTTTAAATAAATCTATTTTAAATCAATAAGGGAAATCATCATTGTTATAAATATGCCATACATGTATAATTTTCTTTCTAAAATAAGAAATATTATAAACTAGAAATTCCCTCTCATATAAATAAGTGGAAATATACTATTGTGATCTAATCTTATAATACTTTATATAACAGAATGTTGTATAATAATAGCTTATCTTGTAAATTTATTTACTAAATATTTATTAAGTATTAGTTTAAATGTGTAGTAATTGCACGGGGGCCTGTGGAGGCTGCACCTCACGGGTGCCGTGCCCCCAACGGCCCCACTCCACGGGTGGGCCCGCGGGGGTCCCGCCTCAGGCTTGTGGGACCCGGTTTTATCTTCCCAGTGGGCCTACAGCCCGTGGAGATACGAAACCCCCACGGGTCATGGGCCCATGGGAGGGCCCGTGGGGTGGGGCTGCACCCACCAGGGATCAATAGGTCCCCGTTGGGTGGGGGCCCACCCCCAAAGGGGCTGGTTTCATCTCCCCGGTGGGCTGCACCCAGTTTCATCTCCTCACGGGCACCACGGTCTTATTTCCTTTCGAACTATGCATTCGGCCCACTCTCAATTTGGGTTTGAGACTACTGGCATAGTACAAAAGACTATGCAAACGTGCAAAAAACCAGCACTTGTTTAACACGTGCTTGGCACTTTATTTAATTTACCCAAGAATTTAATTATTTTTCCGATGTTAAAAATGGGTGTGGCCATTCAGGAAATGCTGGACACTGATTTTTTATGTGAATGTGTGGACAATATTTAAATTTTTATATTTAATTTATATTATTATAATGCTTGGTTGAAATACATAATTATGTCATGACCATGATGTGGCATAAGAATAGATTTGACAATAAAATGGAAATTTTCTATATGCTATGTATATTATTTCTTTGTGTGCTAGTTTAAGTATTATTTGTTTATTAGCTAGAGAGAATCCATAAATTATGTCACACTTTAGGAGTAGATTTGAGATGTTAAATGATGTAAGGGGGAAGAATTCTGTAAATTATGACTAACAATGTTTTAGTTATTAAATAAAATATAAAATATTTATGCGTATTTGTTAGAGAAATAAAGACTAATGTAATATGTAACATTTGTTATAAAATAGGTCTGGCCAATCCAAATTGTTTTTCCGATCAGCTTGGAGAAAAATATTATAATAATCATGCATAGCACTACAAAAAATTTCGAAGGGGGAGAGACTCAAAATAAAATGCAAAGTGGATTAATTTCATTTAAAATTACAACAAATAAAAAATTTGTATATATTACTGCTTTTTGTGTGATTTTAAATATTACTTATTATTATTACATAATATTGGATAAACATATAAGTCTAATAGTTTACGTCTTGATGAATAATTATATAATTTCTTTGTGTGATAAAATATAAATATCAATAAATTTCATCTGAGATATATGTCAGAATCATAATTATGGATATAGAACAGGCTTAACTGCAAATTCAGCATAAAATTTCCTTTAAAATAAAACATCCAATGAAAAGGTATGATATAAAGATACTGATTGAACACAAATTGATACTGAACAGTATCCTGTATCATAATCAATAATAATTGTATTGGCTAAATAATTATGTAAAAATCCAGTAATAGTAATGCAGGTAAGTTATCTGTTGCCCCTTACTTTGACACTTAGCACAATCTATTGATATTTATTGTCAAAAAATAAATAAAAATTTGGCCCCCTAGGGCCCTAAAAAAAGGCCAAATAAAAAAAAGGGCGACATAGGGACATTTCCATACTGATACTGAACAAAATTCTATATCACATTCCTAAATATCTTTTTTAGATTTTAAATAAAAAAGTAACATACATACATACATACATACATACATACATACATAATCTGTGTTTTATAAGTATATAGATTATTTAGTTTTAGAATAACAAAGTGTGTATTATCCACCACTACTCATCACTATATGATTGTATCTTCCTTCCCAAAGTGTTAAATTAAACATTATATTTATCAAAATCATAGATTTGATCGAAATAGATAAAACAACCTCTTTCTCCATCATGAAATAAACTTTTTCTATCAACGTATTTGATTGGTTTATTTTTACAACATTCGTTATTGGCTACTTCGTCATGATGTTTTAAAAGTTACAGATCCGTTATACAGCCTATGTGAGCACATAAACTGTTTTGCTGTCCGAAATCAGAAGCTATTGGACGGCTTCATGCTGAACGAAATCATACAGTGGAAACCACACCTTACCCGTATGAAGTTACATAATTTTTTTCGCTTACGACGATATATCCGTCCGAAGCTCGGTAGAATTTTCAAATATTTAATTTTTGGTAGAAGTTTATATTACTGCCATCTTAATAAAAATAGCACCGATCGAAAGTTCATGATTAGTATAGAAAACTTTACCAAAGAACCATACTCTACCGGTAACAGTTACGTAGTTATAGCAGTTCAAAGTTTTTTACTTTTCGTGACGTCACTTCCGACGATGGTGGCTGTTCTCCCAAGTGAGTTTTGTCGCAATGGACTACAGAATTTTGTTGTCAGAGAAAAATTCTGTAGTCCATTGTGACGCTCGCAGGACTATACAGAAAAATCATGAAAAATAAATTGCAGGAAATATTAATCAAGCATTTCCACTGTTATCTCATTACACTCGCCAGCAGCAATTTCTTAGTCGCCAATGGCGAGCTGGCAACCAAGCAAATATTTATATGAGGAATCTGCATTGAAATTACTTCAGCAGGATATTTGAAATTACTTTACATCTAAAATTTCATACAATATTCTAAATTATTCTAATTTATTTTGATTCATAAATCCATGTTTTGTCCATCTTATTTTTCATTTATCTATATTACATGCAGATTAACTTTTACTACATTAATACTTTAATCCTTTAAAATAACTGGTCAATTGGTTAGAAATTGTTTTGATTACTATTTCATGCCAAATTCTTTTAAATATGGTACAGTCATACTTTTTTATTTTTGTTATTTAATCAGTTTAAATTAATTTATTTCTTTGAAATTAAATTTAGGTGATTATTAAAAGAGAAAGATGCAGTTTTTTGAAAATAATCTGTTTCAAAATGTATGCCTTCCCTATTTTTTAAGTAACTGTTAACTCTTTTCCTCATCATGTTAATAATTAGTCGTATGCATACTTCTATAACAGTTACTGTTTTTAGACCACTGTGGGGTCCATGGAGCGACTGTGGCGTCAGGATATTTCTTTATAGCCAAAAACGCGGATATGTAGCTCTTTTGTGAGTAAGGATGGAGAGGAGAAAATCTCCAGTGATGCAATGACAGACAACGATACGGTTGAAAACAAACTGTATCTTTATTGAGAGAGAGATGAAATAATACAAAACATTTTGGAGGATAAATACCTGTATCTACATATATATATAATCAGATAACAATATGTAGGAAATCAGTAGTGATGACTTTCGATTCTTTCTTCTTTTTAACAGTCTTTAGTCCAATAAAACTAGTCTTTAGTCTATTACACACACACAATTCTTTATCACAACCACTGAATTCCGTGAATAACACCAATGGTAAAGACATTCTCGGGGCAACAAGTGACAGATCCGAACCACACAGGAAGTAAGTTTTAGCAAGGACTGGAGACAAGACAACACCGCACAAGAAGAAATCTTAACACCAACTGTCTCTCCCTGACTTGGACTTTTTCTTCTTACATATTTTCTTTTCTCCTTCCCACGTATTTTGTCATTACAAAGTTTAACCTTTCGTTTACATTATCGCGTTCCTGGCGATACCTGCCTGCAGTTTGATCTCGCGTTGTCACCATAATATCTCGTGTTTCGTCAAGACATGTTTTTGTATATAAAATTCTGCTGATAATCGAGACACATTAAAATTGTTTATCGTTAAATTAACTCCTTCCTGAGGATGTTTATGTATTTCTTTACACAACTATTTCTTTTATTTATAATTATATTTAATTTATCTCTTTTTTTTTGTGTTATTTATTGGGAGAAGTTTCCATAGCGAACGAGAAACTCCATCCATTTAACTTCACTTTTTATTTTTTTTCTTTTCGACTTATTTATTCGTACAATTAATGATTCATCACAAGAAAATGTGTGATAAACGATTGTACAGTCGCGGGTCTCCACACCAGTAATAACCAAAAAATAAATAATTAAATTTTCTGTTATAAAAAAAACCGCTATATTCATAAATTATATAAAATGTGAATTTTTTCTAAACATTCAAATTAAGAACTTTTTTAAATTTTAAATCAGAAATTAAAAATAAAAGCTGAACATTAGAATACAGGTAATTCTTGTTTTATGAATTCCTACGTTTGGAAGTATTTTTCAAATATGAAGCATCAAAAAAATTTTAAATATGAATTTTAATTACAATAAATAAATGCTAAACATTAATAAAAAAGCATTTCAATCCACATACATAGCTATACAATACAGTAGGACTGGGTTTGTAATAAAAACTCTGTCTGATGCTACAAAATCAGAAAAAAAAAAAAATGGCAATCTAAAAGTAGAAGTAACATGTCTTCTGGTTTTATCAGCATATTATGAAAATATCCATTCCCTATTTCTGCTTAAGGCAGTAGTTCATTTATATAAAAGCTCATTATGTATCTATTAATAATAAAGAAAATTAAAAATTCTTTAACATTTATATGTTATAATTTCTTTAAATATCAAAAGTCGTGTTTCAATGTTTTTAGAAAATGGAGCAGTGCAATTTGATTGGGAGTCATATAATTTCTTTATTATTATTATAATTTGCTTGATTTTAAAAGCTATATTTTCATTTCTTTAGATAAATAAATCATTATTTAATCATAATTAAGTATTGAAAATAATCATTTTAATATACTTTTTATTTTAAACACACTTTTATTAAGAAAACTGAGTACTTATTCTCTCCTGGTAATTTTTTGATAATATTGACTCTATGTACATTGTATGAAAATTTAATGTTTTTCTTTTATTTCAATAGGATTACATTTATCATCAGAGATTCAAGAAAAAATAAAATCTTTGAAAAATGAAATGAATGATTATTCTATTAAATTCAGCAAAAATCTTAATGAAAATAATACAGTTTTAGAATTTTCAGAAGAAGAATTAATTGGAATGCCTGATGATTTTATTAAAACATTAACCAAGGTAAAATAACTTAATAATAATGGATTCATATTTTGAAATATCATATATTAAATAATGTAAAATTTAAAATTGATACAGAATAATAAATCTTGTTTTGATTATTCTCAGAAACTAAACACTTAAAACATTTTTTATTTAATGTTATCATTATAATGAAAATTCTTAATCAATATATTATTTATGCATTTTACATTTTTTGTGAACAAAAAATTTTAAGAATAAATGATGACAAAAAATTAATTTATTGTTTTTAATTTGAGATCTGCAGATTTTAAATCAATCAATTTTTATTTTGCAATGTAATTATTCATTTTGTTTAATTTTTTTGTTTCAAGCTATTAGTTTTGAAATTAAATATTTGATGATCATCTTTTTATTATTAGCCTTATAGAATGATTATGTTTCAATTCCTTTAAAATTTAAATAACAAGTAATTAATGTATAAAAATAACTGCAATACAGATTTATGATGGAATTTTGATACAAGAAGGTTCAGATTGCATTTTCTAAAAGAGCATATCATAAAGCACATTTTTCTTCATAATGATTTAAATATTTTAAATTATCATTAAAAATAAGAATTTAAAATATAAGCTAGTATTTGATAAAATTTACATAGTAATAGTCATAAAAATGATTTAGTTATATATGGCCATTTCAACAGTTTACAGGCCAAGTTAAGTTTCTTATATCTAGCCTTTATAATTTTAATAGTGTCTAACCTACTATTTGTTCATTTAAATCAGATATATTAGTTATATAATTCTATATGAATTATTCAAGTCATAAATATATAAACTGTAGATCATATTTTCTGATAACAAAAAGGTATTCTTCATTTTCATTATCTATGGGGAAATAGATATTTCTACACTATAAGTTATAAGAACATTTATAATGATATTTAGATTAAAAAACAATGCTTAAGTATAGCAGAAATGTGTGGTTTTCATTGTGCAATTAAAAATGAAGGCAGTGCTACAAGCCAAAGAGTTGATCTTTCAATTCAGAAAGATTTGGTTCTAATACATCAATATAAAAAGATTATTCCATTTTATTTTACTTGTACTTTTAGGAAAAAATATATTTACAGTATAAACTTTCAGATTTCTAGAAGTAGAAATTTTAAGTAATCATAAAATAATAAAAATGCTCTGCAGTGAAAATAAACTCTCAATGTCAGTTGCATAATGAATTTTTGAAGATGATTTTTTTGAAGAAATAAATATATATATATTTATACTTATCATTAATTTTGATAGTAAATTAACAAAATTGGTTATTATTATTATTTTTAATAATTGCTATATGTTCTTTTTTAAAAGAATAAAAGAACAAGATATTGCTCCTTTTGATTTCCACTTTTTTGAAGTCCTCAAAGTCGTTAGCCACAAGAAAAGTTTGGAACAAAGGTAAGAGTATTTGTGTGTTTCAAGTGCAGAATTCAGACTGATACAAGGGTTACAGGATGTTCCTAAAAGGTCTGGCCAAATTTAAATCACAGATGCTACTTATCAAAACAAAGCAAAAAGTTCTTAACAAAATTTTTGTTATGAACATTTTAAAACCCAATAAAAGTGAAGGTAACTGATTTTCATGGAAAGTGAAAGTTGGTCATATTACAATTGTCATCAATAATATAAAAAATTATATTTATTCATAAACATTATATATTTGAATGAATTTTGTTTTATTTTGTAGAAAACATATGGATTCAAATTTGAGAATCATCGTAATATGCATTTAATTGATTTTCCTTGAATAAAATTTGTATTTTTAAAAATTTCAAATAATTTTTTAATTTAAATTTCCTTGTGTATAAATAGCTCATTTATAAAGTTAAAATAAATATCAATGAGTGGAAAAATTTGTTTTTAAACAATTTAAAAATTTAAAAAATTTTTCTATGAACATATGTAAAATTGACTAAAAACAAACACCAGAGTTTAAAAAAACATTTTATATATTGATATTCCTAAAACATCTGGTCAAATTTAAATCACAGATGCTACTTATCAAAACAAAGCAAAAAGTTCATATAAACATGATCCAGAAATGCTTCCTTTTTGAGACAATACAGGATTAAAGGATTACAGTTTAATAGGCATATTAATCTCATGATGGCTGTAGCAAATTGTGGTTTGTAATCAACTCTAATAAACAAATTGTGCATTTATTAGAATACTGTGCAAGTTAGTGGGACAGTCTATGAATGGCTGAAAATAACTCATAATTGCTGAGGAAGAACTGAATAAACAAACAATGCTGCATATTTCATACATTAATGGTTAACATTAACACAAAATGATATCTTTTCTGTCTCCACCCACTAATGCTATTGAAATGGACAAGTGTTTAAACTTGTAGAATTTGTTATGTTAGTGCAGATTTTGCTCTTTTGTGAGGATTGTACATATGAATTATGCTTTTATGCCCCGTTATCTTTGAAAGGAAATATTGTGAAGAAGTTAACTGACCTATCCTATTATTATTTTATTATGCTCATTCATTATCAGTTTCAGTATTATTTAACGAATTATGTTTTAGCTTAAGAGTTAACTCACTTTTCATGTTCTCTGTCTCATCAGTTAGAAGTTAAGTGTTATGGACCAGAAATCTGTCTCATGATGAACTCTCTCATCTCTTAATGTCATCTATTCTAAATAATTGGCCACTGAACCAATGCAATAATATAAGAATGAGCTCTTATCGATGTTTTATATCCAGTACATAATTGTGAAGAAGATTAAATGAATTGATTACTCTGCAAACTAACAAGGAGACTACATGACTCGTGACTCGTTGATTTTGACGAAAAAATTTGTGCGTGCAGAACTCCACTAATTAAGTTCATTGGGCCAGCCATTCGACGCAATACTCAAGCAAACTCCAGAAAAAATTCGTAAATTCTGACCAAAACTTATATACGCGTCTTTTTAAGATACTACATGATGTAGCCTTAGGCTACTTGGTAAGACGCGTGCTCCATATCCCAATGGTTGTGGGTTCGAGGCACGATGGTTTTTATTTTTATTTTTTCTTCTAATTTTCTTTTTTTATTTTGTTGTAAATTTATGGGTATGCTTTAATATTGTCTTTTTAAGATACTACATGATGTAGCCTTAGGCTACTTGGTAAGACGCGTGCTCCATATCCCGATGGTTGTGGGTTCGAGGCACGATGGTTTTTATTTTTATTTTTTTCTTCTAATTTTCTTTTTTTATTTTGTTGTAAATTGTTGGGTATGCTTTAATATTTATTTATTTTCGAAAATAAATTTTTTAAAATATTTTTATCATAATATGCTTATTAATCTCACGATGGCTGTAGTACTGGTTGATGATCAAAAATCTGGCAGTCAATATTCCAGTTCCATCAGTTTTTTGGCATGAATGTCAAGAGTGCATTTTTAAATTCACTCTGACTTCTGACTAACTTTTTAATGATTAAAAAAGTTAAATAGTAGTGATGACATAAAAATCGCTGAATCTTTGGTAATACAAGAATATAAAAATAAATATCACATGATAAATGACATACAATCGTTGATTGTACTGCCACAATGGCTAGTCTAGTAATTTTATAACACTTCTGGTTTAATTTTTAATATTTGTTATTTTATTTCATTTTAATATGTTATCAATATTGCTATATTTTATTTTCGTAATTGTATTATATGCAATGTTACGATATCGTTGTTTTAAATGTATTCTTTTTATGTTTTTTACATTCATATAATATTCGAATATTTATTCATTTCTATATTATGCTGATGATGGCTTAATGAAGCTGAAAGATCTTCAGTTATAATAAAGAACTTTTCCACTTATAATTTGTGCTGTAATACTTATACTTTGACTTAACATATAATAAATATTTCTTAAATTCTGAAAAATATAAAAAAATAATTCAACTATTATAAAGAGATACCTAAGCTAAACCAAAATAAAATTTTCTGATAAAAAATAAGAAAAATATAAAATCTTTAAGTTTGAATATCAAATAGACTTAATTACGAATATTCATCAGCAAGCAGGTATTTCATCTACATGAAATGGATGTAGCTTCATTTCATGTAGATGAAATACCTGCTTATCAATATTTGCATTTAAAAATGTTGTCAAAATATTGATAATATGTATAGTTGACCTCATATAATACAAAAGATATGTTCCACATTATATGAATCCCTATTATACAAGTCACATAGATTATATGTGAATTAAGTATCAAAAAATCAAAAAATATGAATATTAATTGCAATAAATAAATGCTAAATATCTATAAATAAGATATTTCAAACACACATGTAACTGTATATTGCAGTATCATTGAGTTATTTAAGATATTTCATTGTCAGCTACTAACCAAAAAATTAAAGTGACAAACTACAAAGAGTATGCATGTTTTCTGGCTAATCATGGTTTCATTAAATAATTTTTTAAATAACTTTTATTTTTTTTTAATATTTGCTATTTAAATTAGATTTTTTAATATTAAATTTAATTTTTTTAATTAAAATACTTTGCTTATTAATAAAATAAAATCAGAAAAATGTTTTATGTGATAGTTCCAATTAGTGTGTGAAAATATAAAATTTAACTACCATTAAATAAAAGCAAACAATAAGCCAAATAAGTAAGATATTTGGCTTATTGTTTGCTTTTATTTAATATCTAAAGTAAGAAGTTTTACATTATTCATTTACCTACCATATTCTGTGTGTGGCTGTTTTACTGCATTATAATAGCACTGTTGCAATTTTTTTTATCATGAATATAGGAATTCATGGTATATAACTGATGTTATATAGGGGTCTACTGTAATTTAAATCCAGTTTTTTTAATTACTTTTTTATAATCCTGATGATAAAAATGAAAATCATTATATATAGAATTTTCATTTTCTGTTGCCCATTTGAATATAAATATGCTAATACATGAGCTCCTTGAGTTAAAAACTTAATTTGTGCATATGTTTTCTTTGTTACTTGGATATTGCTATTATTTGATCTTCAAAAGTACTGAAATATCTTTTTATATTGTATTTTGTAATATATTTCACAATTGGACCAATTAGAAACTTTTTATTTCACAGATTTGAATAAAAAGTTTCATTTATAAAGCAAGTTTTTTTTTGGTATAATCACTGCCATCTTGAAATAATGCTGTTATATGTTAAAAATTGCATAATTTTATATTATATTGATTGCTATTGAACATTTTGCTATCATAATGTTTAAAATTCTTGAAAAGTTTTTGAAATTTTCTGAAGTTTGAAAATGAAATTTCTATGTCCATAATTCAAAGAGCATTAGTATTTTTATTTGATTTTCAAATTCTAAATTTTAAAGCAATAATCTGGTCTTATATATATTTTAGTATATTTTAATAATGAAATTTAAAGGAAATTTCATTTTCACATAAAACTGTCATTTAAATAATAATTAATATCATTGAAGAAAAGTGACTATAAAAATTTCTTAGTAATAATTATATATTGGTATTTGTATTTTAGAGTGAAACAGGAAAAAGAAAAGTTACTTTGAAATATCCTCATTACTTTCCAATTATGCGTAAAGCAAAAAATCCTGAGACAAGAAGAAAATTGGAATATGAATTCAATAGACAGTAACTATTATGCCGGTAATTTTTTTAATAATAATTTTAATTACTTAATTGATATCTTTTATAATTTTTAGATGTATAGATGAAAATACAACTATTTTAGAAAAATTGGTTGAATTGCGGCATCAGGTTTATTTATTTTTTATTCTTTATATTATTTTCATACATATTTGCTAAATAATAAAATGTAATTTCAGAAAGCATTATTACTTGGATTTCCAAATCATGCAGCTTTTATAACAGATTTGAGAATGGCTAAAACTGCAGAAAATGTTTATAATTTTTTAACTCAGTTGGCAGTTAAATTAGATCCTCTTTGGAAAGAAGAAAAGAAATTCATTATGGAACTTAAAAAAAAAGAGGTAGTAATTTATTAATTGGGAATATTAAAACAGAATTGTATATAAGTCTATAATGGAATTTGAAATTTTTCTTAATCCAAAGTAAAATTTTGAATTATTATTAAATAAAATATATTTATTTTAAGTAAACTTATTTTTTATGCTCAATTTTTGACAATATTATTCAAAAGTATTTTGTATTGTAATATAAAATTTTGAGAGTTTTATTTGTATGTATAGATTACTATCATTTGAATTTTCAATATAAAAAATGACTAAAATAGTAATATATTGATAACTATAGTAGAACCTGTATAAGACGACCACCTCCCATTCCAATCAGAACTGATCGTTTATACAGGTGGTCGGCTTATACAGGTTAATTATAATACTGCATGTTTAAATGAAACAAAATGATTACACTTTAATAAGAACAAAGTGTATGTTTTTGTTACAATTTATAACAGTTTTTCATTTGTTCAAAAACACAATATATTTAATAAGTATGGAACAAACTATCAATAGTGCTTTGTCACATCCCACTTTTATTTTTATAATTTCTACTGTAAAGCAGTGTTCGATATTGTTTAATTGAGACAACAAGTTTTCATTATTTTCTGTTGTTGAGGCCAGTTTTTTTAATTCTTCAACATTCACTTAAGGTTGCAATTTCTGTTGTTCCTCCATTTAGCCAGAATTTCTTTTGGAGACAATATTTTGTGGATCTGTGTTCTCCCATGTTAAATTTTTCTGCTAATGCTTGTTGAGAAAGATCTTTCTTACTGTCTTCAATCATTTTTATTTGCTCTTCTAAATTCAAGGCATTAACTTTCCATTTAGCCATGTTTCAACATCCAAAGTGCTGTGATAGCATCACACATGTATGAGACTACATTTGATTAATACGCTTGCATGGAACACAAACATCCAGATCCGTTGGCTGGATGATATCACTTTCTTTGTTTTCCCTATATCACTTCACCATAGGCTTTCAAGTTATGATTTTTAACATTTTTAATACAAAATTTAATTATCAAATCTTAAATACATATCTAAGGAACGTGCATATAAAAAAATATTGCATTAAAATAGAAATGACGCCATGATTTCGTCATTCCAGTGTTCTATGTCATTCTCGTAGTATGAATGATAGGGAAAAATTCGTATGGTACAATTTTTTCAATTGTAGTGGTTTGGTTTAAATGAAATTTTAAGTTTAAAAGAAAACGGTACTGTAAGCAATAAAGATAGACAATTAGTAGCGATATTAAAAAATTATGGTCGTCATAGATGGTCACTTTATGTTTGGTCTATAAGAATGTTGGTCATAGTCACGTTACTCATCTTCTAATCCTCACTGATAACCATAAAAATTTATATATATATGTATATGTAATTGTTAACAATAAAATAAACGTCTATTATTTTTGAATTTAAATCAAATTATGGAATTCACACTTTTCTATTGGAATGCTTAACTGTTAAAAAAGTCTACATAATATACGTATATAGTATAGATACAACTGAAGAGGGTCGGATAGACCGAAAACGTTTCTGTAATTGCACAATAACTGTAATAAAGATCCAGAGTGCTAGAATAAAGAAAAAAGAATTCAAAGAATTTAGGGCAACAAAACAGAATAAAGTTCATTTCTTACATTTACCTTCATAATAGAGGAAAAAAATGAAGTGGAAATCTGTAATAGTTATAGAAAGCAAGATAAATTATATTTTATATAACTCAAGTAGGTCTATACAAGGCCTACTTGTACTGTCCTGTATGTTTATAGTATTAGTATTAGTTATAGTTTATAGTATACTACTTGTACTTCTCCTGTATGTTTATAGTTTATTAAACTATAAACATACAGGACATTTGGCTGGATTGATAAGGAGGAAATGCTTTGGGTTTGTAATAAGAAGATCCAAAATCAAATTAGGAACTCACTCCTTGAGAAATTTGTATGAGGAGTCCATGGTCTCATTGAATTAATCCCCATCCTGTACAGTCCAGTAGACTGCCACCAGTGTTGGCAGTGTAGAAAAAGTTCTGGAGTAGAGTTTAATGATTAATGAATAATTGAGAAATTTCAAAAAAAGTTAATCATATTACATGACACCCATAAATTCTAAACTGTCTTTAATTATAAAATAATTTTTTTACCCATAAGGTATGATATAGCAGCTATTTAAAATTAAATCATGCATTTGTTTTATTTCATTTCATAATTGGACAATATAATAATGTTTAGATAAAAATATTATCAGTTATTATCTCTCTCAATATTAGAATCTAGAAGCATAACCTTGACTGACAACACTACGTCAATGGTGAATTTGGTTTCAATTGACATTGTTTCATTTAAAGTTGTAATTTTCAAGAACCTAACTCTGATGTTAAACAAGTACTCACTATATTTATATATTGGAAAGTACTGTACATATATTGGGTGCATTTATTATTATTATTATTATCATCATCATCAATGTGGGCACGGAATATTTCCGGGTCAAAGTGCTATGTCGGACACGAGTCAAGACATAGCTACTTGTGATGTTTAATTGAGTTAACTGTCTGTGTCAGTGTTGAGAAACTTTCTTACTATGTTGCATGTATTGAATAGAGATGCTTTTGTAGTGTTATGTATGTCTTTGGATGTAGATCTAGTGTTTTGAGGCTTTTGTGTAATGTATGAGGGATTACTCCTGTGGAGGATAGAATGATGGGTACTATAATTACCTTTTGTATTCCCCAGAGACGCTTACTGAGTAACTCCGGGGCAAAGTGTCATGTCGGACTCGAGTCAAGACATGACTACTTGTGAAACTTAATTGTGTTTCTATTGGTAGATAATTTTGATGCAAACCAAACACACACTTATCATTTTTGTAAAAATAGGAGTGGCTAATTGGTTGTGTATTAGTGAGTGTAGTTTTATAACATCTTCATGGCTTGATATTTCTTTGTTATTTTCAAGTAAATACGTACAATTTTGTAGTTCTTTTAGAATTAGTTTTATTTGTCTATAAAAATAAACGTCACATGGCTGACATAATGGAGTACATTTCAGAGGAATTATTTTCATTGTGCAAGTTATATCGCCTGTTTCATCGCAGAAAATTTCATCATAAATCAAAGAATTGGTTTGCCCACCCCAAGAATCAACTAGTAGTAGGAATTTTTCATTTTTTGCATAAGGGGCTATTACTTTATTTAAAAATATTTTATATAATTGTATTGTAAGCTTGCCAGATTTCGAGCTAGTTACAATAATATTTTTATATTCGTTTTCCAATTGATCAATTTTCTTTTTAATTTGCGGGACCAAACTTATCACCTGTTTCCTGCATGCACAAAAATACAGCAGGAAGTATTTTTCCTGACATTGTTATGGAATATTGCACTGTGTAGGAGTGTGTAGTTTTACTCAAATTGTGTTTTTTTACAAATACAGATTTTGTTTCTTTTTTTGCAAGTGTCCTTTCAATTGTTGATTGGTATTGGCATCCTGTTTGATCAGTATTTATAATGAAATCTTGATTGAAGCTAGGTACCATTTTTTGAATTTGACTGCAAAATTTCTCAGCAGATTCCAGTGTTTTTCCATTAATGCCACTTCCTTCTCACTGACATAATTTGTAATTTTGCGTTGTCGAATGCCATACTTATTTTTAAAACCAGATACCCAAGACGCTGTAGCTGCAAAGTTTAATGATTCATCAGTTTGTAGGTGTGAAGCAGCTACTATGGCCCACTGATCCAATGTTTTTGTTGTAACTTGTTCCATATTCGACCTTGCTTCTATGAATCTATTAAATGTATATTTGTTAATTTCCTTGTATTTGTCGAATTTTGTACCGCCAGATCAAACATTTGCTTCCCATCTATTAAACATTTACGCAAAAATATCATATTACTTTATGCATTTACAAATAATATTTAATAAAAATTCACACAAACATTTGCAAATTACTTACAAGTTAAAATTGTATATTTGTCTGATAACTATGCACCATGTGAACTACAGTATATAACTAACAAGTAAAACAATCAGTAGGTTTATAAAGGAAGTGTGAAATGAAATGCTACTTTATGACTTTTTACAAACCAGCTTTAAATTTGAATATTATTGCAAAGAGAACAAAGCTGTGTTACTATTAAAATATTAATTTGGAATTTTATTACATTTTATTATGGATGAGGCTTAACAGTTTAAAAGATTTTTAGAACATATACAAATTATGTTAACAAAATTGAGAAATTGGATGGCGCATAGTTTTACTTAACTTTTAACTTCAAAATGGAAGGTTTTCTTTAAAATTTTAATACTTTACAGGTAGTCGCCGACTTACGACTGTTCGACTTTATGACCATTTTAACGCTGCCTATTAACAACAGCGTAGAGCAAAGCTAGCAACCAAAATAACCATTTTTAACTGGGAAAATAAAATATAAAATCAAAAATATAAATGTAGAAATGTAAAAATAATGTAAAATTTTTTTATTTAACTTTTATGCATTACACAAAATTTTTAAAAGCATAAACAAATAGTGAAAATTGACTCGTGAAAAAACTTTATTGTACTGTAAAAAACGAAAAAAAAATGAAAAATCACATGTAAGTAGAGGAATAGAATAATTATGTAGCAGAAATAATGAATTTTTTGTAAATATTACCGAGCCTTAAAAGGAATGATAACGACTAATATCGTAATCTAAAGGAGAGGGAAAACCCGCAAAAAACAAATGTCATTTGCACTTTCATGCTATGTCAACCAACAGACCTACTGTAAAAACAAAAATAACATAAAGACAGCAGTAAGAATATAAAAAAAATACAGAAAATGGAATTACGACCAATTTGTCTGTCCCAATTGAGGCCGTAAGTTGGCGACTACCTATATTTACTAACAGTAATTAACTTTAGAATTTTTAATTACTTTCGAATATGTATTAAAGTTATATCTTACTGTTTTAATTGGCTTTTCCTCTTTAATTCACGAACTCCATTTCTCTGAAAACTACGTACAGACCAATTTGGATGCAGTTTTGCCAAGGCTATGGCTTTTCTTTTTTGTTCCAAAGGAATAAAACTTTTTCCTTTTTTTTTCTGTGGAAATTCCAAATAATCAGAATCAGACATACTGATCTCTTCTGCAGTAATATCAGATGTCTCACCCTCTTCATTTGCCAAGACTAATTCTTCTTCCTCAACTAATTTCATTTCCCCGATCATGTCCAAAATTCGGAAGTACAATTCCTTCGACATTGCCTCTGTTGCTGGGGTAAAAACATACGAACTTATTGTCTTGGGGATGAGATCGTCATTCATCAATAACTTTTCACATTGCTTTAAGGCGGATGCTAGTTCTATTTTTGATTGCTCCTCGTGAGCCACATTTCTTGACGAAGTTGCACATAATTCCATTACAATTGCGTTTCACAAGTATGCCTGGCTAAAACAACGATACTGGTTTTGGTTTCACAAACGTATAAGAAAATTGACTTCGAGTTGTGAAGGTGGCACCTTGCTAGAGAAGTGTAGTCAAATATCATCTGCTATCATGTGCAAATTGTAAAAAATTGTAAAGTAATAAATAATACTAACAACATTCAAAATAATAAATACATCATACCACATTTTAAGTTAAATTCTTTATTTTGCTATATGTAAGTTTGTTAGATTTTTGCTTTAAACTTTTTCATAAATGTATCTGTAAAGTTAAAAACAAAGTTTTTGCATTTTGAAATTATAATTGTTCTCTTTATATGATGCAATCGGTTTTTAATGCTAACAAGTAAAAATAAATATACTATTTATTAGCTGAATTTATCATTCAATGTAACTTATTCTTTAAAAAGTGCGTTGAATAATATTACATTAATAACAGAAATGACTGCAACAAATTTGAAACTTTTAGCCATGATAAAAATATTTTTAAAAATTTATTTTCGAAAATAAATAAATATTATAGCATACCCATACATTTACAACAAAATAAAAAAAGAAAATTAGAAGAAATAAAAACAATAAAAACCATCGGGCCTCGAATCCACGACCATCAGGATATGGAGCACGCGACTTACTGAGTAGCCTATGGCTACATCACGTAGTATCTTAAAAAGGTGTGTATATAAGTTTTAGTCAGAATTTACGAATTTTTTTCTGGAGTTTGCTAGAGTATTGTGTCAAATAGCTGGCCCAATGAACTTTATTAGTGGAGTTCTGCACGCACAAATTTTTTCGTCAAAATTGACGAGTCACAAGTCGTGTAGTCTCCTTGTAAGAAATTTGAACTTGTTGCACAATTTATGTAAATAAGACAAGATCAAGACTGTAAAAGAAACTTGAATTAAAAACTCGTCAACTGACACAGCGAGGTGTTTCTTTCATATTGCATTGGAGCTGATTTGTGACACCTAACTTTCTTGTAAAGATCAACAATTGATTAAGTTTGTATCGGAGTGTGGAGGTATTAGAATTAATTAGTATATAAGGTTATATTTATTATTGTTTTGAATATTTGGATTCTTGAATTTTGATTAAACAAATTCTATTGCTAACTTGTTTTATGCTTTATTATTGCTTAAATAAAGCTTTGGTTATACTTTTTGTGTGTGTTTGAATCAAAAAAATTAATAATCAAATAAATTATTTTTATTTGATTCAAACACAAACAAAAAGTATAACCAAAGAACTATTTAACTTTACTTGACTTTTGAGAATTTATTCAATTTATTAGTATTAGTTACTAACATCGTTTTTCTATATTTAGGTCTAACACTTGTTTTATACTTTAATAACCGTAAGTTTTTTTGGTTGATTGTTTTGTCATGTAGACGTTAGTTGGTGATAGATTTGATTTTGATTTATTTATTTTAGGAAACAGAAAAAAGACCTCTCTCTCTCGTCTATGATATTTCCAGTTTTAATGTTGAGCTCAGGCCGGACTCTGGATTTGAAGAGTCGTAAAAACCATTATGTTTAAATTATTATTAGTTTAAACTTTAAATACTAAACCAACCTCAAGGGAACTTTAATCCAAATAATCCTGATTAATCTGCCTTAATTAATCCCTTGATTTATAACGGATTTTTAATGATTTTGAAATAAATTAATAAATACCTCTAAATTAATATAACTGTCTGAAGAATTAATCCACTCGTTGGCCTCGGTGGTCTAGCGGTTATGACATTGGGACGTTAGCCCAAAGGTCCCGGGTTCGATCCCGGGCCGAGGCGGATTTTTTCTTCAGATAATTTAGTTAAAAATTCTAATTCAATTATTAATTAATAGATGGCGCCACTCATTGATTTAATAAAATAATAATAATTCTAATTACGAGATGGCACTAATATTAGTTTAAATTATTTCAAAATCATTAAAAATCCGTTATATATCAAGGGATTAATTAAGGCAGATTAATCAGGATTATTTGGATTAGTATTAGTATTTTTGAATATTATGATTGCAACATTTCTGAACTCGTGTTTATATGAACTTTTTGCTTTGTTTTTATGAATAACATCTGTGATTTAAATATTGCCAGATCTTTTAGAAATATCCTGTATGCTCTTGTTTCTCATAGATGAAAGGCTATTGAATTTGACAGAAATTATGTAGAAAAATAAATAAATCTAGTTATCTCATGAATATACAGGAATACCTCAATTATCGTGGTTTCAATTATCGCGATTTTCGATTTATCGCGGTTTATAATTTGATACCAAAATTCAAATTATTGAACTCCAAATTCGAATTATCGCAGTTTCGAGATGTAGCCCACTACATATGTAACCAGAATTATATTTATTCTCCAGGTAGCTCTCTTAAAGCACTTCGTTTTTATCCGAGGGTACCTATTCACTGCTCATCAGTAACTGTCCGCGTTTGCCTGAAATACATGTGGACAAGGCCAGCTTAAACCCGGTAAGCAAACGATGCACCGTATCGGGGCACCTTAGGAAGGAGGAACCAAAATTATTATTTTCTCAATATTGTAAAGGTGTTGAGTAGATGTTACAAGGAAGCTGAAGGAAAGTTTAGAAACAACTCCCAGAGAAAGGGATAAAAAATTAAAAAAGTTGTCTGTCATTAAAAAAAAAATTGCAAAAATACTTTTTTTTAATGTATAGGTTGTAATATTTAGATTCATTTGAAACATTAATGAAAGAATACAACCGATTTGCAAAAATACTTTTCTTTAATGTATAGGTTGTAATATTTAGATTCATTTGAAACATTAATGAAAGAATACAACCGATTTGCAAAAATACTTTTCTTTAATGTATCGGTTGTAATATTTAGATTCATTTGAAACATTAATGAAAGAATACAACCGAAAACACGAGTTTTATCTGAAATATTTCGATTTAATGATAAAATTTTCCCATTATAAATATTTTTACTTAAAATATCATGGAATTTAAATGAGACATATTCGTTTTTATTATGTGTTTGTTACTTTGTTATTTGAAAGCACGTCACGATTTTCTCAGGAGAATATTGTACAATTATTAGCAAAAATTAAACCACCTATTTAAATTTAAATTTATTAATTATTTAAACAGATTTGCAGTACTGCAAAAATGATTGTAAAGGCAGCAACGCAATTTTGCAGAAATCCGTATATAAAACATACAAAGCACAAAAATAAATCTAATTTTTTTCATTTATAGTATTTATTATACATATAGTATTTTATAAACGAATATATATAAAGTTTTAAAGAAGTAAAAAAGCTCTAAATATTATATTCTAATTAATATGTATTTTTTTATAAAATAAATTATTTAATTAATGATGTTCTAAATCTTGATTAGAAAATAATAATAATTTTGTAATAATACAGCAATAAATAATACTACTTTGTAAATAATACTATTTAATAAAGTATAGTATTAAAAAAGCCATTTTTCTTGTTTTCTTAATCATGTTTAACAATAGTTCTATTATATTTCAAACAGAATTTAGTTTAGTTAGAGAAAACCTTATTAGTATAATTATATCTGTA
>AYEL01021615.1:0-24636 GCA_000484575.1 Olivierus martensii
GCAATGTATATAAATGTAACTGTGTTAATTAAATAGTTGCATCCTTCTTACTGTACTTGTGCTTTAAATGAACCTAATAAACTTGCCAAATTTAACCCTTGAGAGACATAACGGAAATTTTAATTTGAAATAATTTTAGAATAATTATACAAATTACTAAGCCAACAAGTGGCGCCATCTATTAATTACTAATTAAACTAGAATTTTAACTAATTTACCTGAAGATGAAAAAATCCACCTCAGGCCGGGATCGAACCGGGGACCTTTGGGCTACCATCCCAACGTCATACTGCTAGACCACCAAGTGGATTGATTCTTCAGGCAGTTATATTGATTTGGAACCAACTTTTTTAGATTACCGGCATTGGATTTCAGGTAAATTAGCTAAAATTCTAGTTTAATTAGTAATTAATAGATGGTGTCACTCATTGGCTTATTAATTTGTATAATTATTCTAAAATTATTTCGAATTAAAATTTCTGTTATGTGCCTCAAGGATTAAATTTGGCAAGTTTATTAAGTTCATTTGGATTAAAATTCCCTTGAAATTTGGTTTGTAAGTTTGTGTTGTACTTGTACTTTGATTAAAGAAAAAGTAGATGGTTTTTATAACTTTTATATTATTAAACATTAATAATAATACTGCTTACCTTAGATTCCAGTGAAGGACCTAGAGCTACAGAATGAGGTCTAGTAGGCAGAGGAGGAGGAATAACTGGTGATAAAACAGGGGAAATTTGATTTACTGATGATTGAGATAAAGGTGATGGCCTTTCTGATAAAAATTTCTGCTCAGAATAATCTTGAGGTCTACTATATATATCTTCATCATCAGAATTTTCAGGTAAAAAATGTCCATAAATTCCTGATCCAGATGATGATGAACGGTTACTTCCACAAGGATCTAGGGAAGGCTTTTTTATTATTACTTCTCCAGGTATGGGTGGCAAAGGTGTACTAAAAAGGATAATTTCAAACCAGAAAATATTAAAACTATATATATATTTAGATTTAATAAATCTGAAATGCATTAAAATTCAACTAATTATCAAATTGTTATGTATATTAATTATCATTCTCTAAGTTAATAAAGCAAAATCTTGACTAGCTTATCTAAACTTAAAAGAAATTTATAGTCAGGATTTCATTTTATTTTTATTAAGGACTTAATTATTAACTTAATTTATTCTCTAAGTTAATTATTATATTTAATTTTTTAGAGTAATTATAGAATAAATTTTATATAAATTTTAATTTTTATTAAGCTGATTTTAGTATTAGCATTAAAATTAAAATAATAATTTAAATAATTAAAATAAATAAAAATAATAATAGCAATATCTGTAATAGTGCTTACTTCCTCCCTAACGCACATGAGAAAGCAAGTGCTATTAGAGATATTGCTAACATAGTATGTTATAAGTCATATTTCATGTTTAGGAACAAGTATGATAGAAAGAGACAAGGGAGTATCTATTGGTAGTGTGAGGGAGTTAACTCTAACCTGTCCTATTTTTATTTTATTATGCACTTTATTATTTATTGTTAAATTCTTATTATCTAACATATTATATTTTAGTTTACGAGTTAACTTACTTCCACCTTCTCCGTCATTGTTAGCAATCACGTGATATGGAATTGGGAACCATCCTCCAGAAAAGCTGTCCCTGATAATGATGTCATCATCTAATTTTACCACTGGTCCGATATGAGAATGTAAGAATGATCTCGTATTGATGTTTTGTTCGTATATAATTAAATTGTAAAGAGGATGACATGAATTGACTACTCTGTAAGCTAATAACTTTAAACTTGTTACGTATAAGTATGTAAATGAAGCAGCACGGGACTGTAAGTCACCCGGTATAAAAGCTGACACAACAGATGACTCAGACGAGGTGTTGTATCAAACGTAAAGTTGGCGAAGTGACATTTGAGTTCCTGTAAAGATCGACGATTATTTGAAGTTTGTATTGGTGGTGGAGGTAATAGATTTAATTAGTATTTAAGGTTTATTTCTTGTGGATAGTTGATTGTTGATATTTGAATCAGATTAAACAAGTTTTGTTGATTATTTGATAGTTGCTTTATTATTGTTTCAATAATGCATTTATTAACACTTTTGTGTTTTTTGAGTCTAATAAATTTATATTTTTTTTGAAGCAGGATAAAAAACTAATTTATTATTAGATATATATAATATGCACTACATATACCAATAATACAATTGCTATTGTATTATTAGTATATGTAGTGCATATTATATATATCTAATAATAAATTAGTTTTTTATCCTGCTTCAAAAAAAATATAAATTTATTAGACTCAAAAAACACAAAAGTGTTAATAAATGCATTATTGAAACAATAATAAAGCAACTATCAAATAATCAACAAAACTTGTTTAATCTGATTCAAATATCAACAATCAACTATCCACAAGAAATAAACCTTAAATACTAATTAAATCTATTACCTCCACCACCAATACAAACTTCAAATAATCGTCGATCTTTACAGGAACTCAAATGTCACTTCGCCAACTTTACGTTTGATACAACACCTCGTCTGAGTCATCTGTTGCGTCAGCTTTTATACCGGGTGACTTACAGTCCCGTGCTGCTTCATTTACATACTTATACGTAACAAGTTTAAAGTTATTAGCTTACAGAGTAGTCAATTCATGTCATCCTCTTTACAATTTAATTATATACGAACAAAACATCAATACGAAATCATTCTTACATTCTCATATCAGACCAGTGGTAAAATTAGATGATGACGTCATTATCAGGGACAGCTCTTCCGGAGGATGGTTCCCAATTCCGTATCACGTGATTGCTAACAATGACGGAGAAGGTGGAAGTAAGTTAATTTGTAAACTAAAACATAATACGTTAGATAATAAGAATATAACGATAAATAATAAAGTGCATAATAAAATAAAAATAGGACGGGTCAGAGTTAACTCCCTCACACTAGTCTGATGGCAGAAGTCTTAGTAAAAATACTTCCTAGGTATGAAGAAATCAAGGACTTGAATGACCTTAAAGCATCTATCAAACATTATTTACAATATGTAGATAATGTTTTTATTGAATGAAAATACACTATAAGCCAAAGTAAGTAAGATAAACTGTTTATTCAAAAATGTTTTGGGCTTTCCATATACCTTGCTTCAGTTGAAATACAGATCAAAAAAGGCTTCCCTTCATCCCTCTTCTTCTGGCCAAATCAGAGAACCAATCAGAGTGACCAGCTCCTTAAAACAAAAAAACTGCAAGTGGAAGACTACCTTTCCATACACATTTTTGAAAAAGTCTGACAAACAATTCTTACAAAATACATCATCATTAATGTCAAACTGCAATATTTTAGGTACAATTAATAATATAAAACATAGCCTAGCCACAACCTTAAAAATTAAAATTACATAAAACATTGAACTATACCAAAAATATCAATGGCAAAGGAAGCATATAGTTTACACCTGCACTCCTTTTAAGCACTTTAACAAAAATAAAAACCCTAAAGCTCTACAGCTATAAATTTACTTGTCCAAAATAACATTCTCAGTCAAATATTACAATACTCTCATTAAACAACAGATTATTTTCATGAATATTCCATAGAAAATAATAATAATAATAATAATAATAATAATTATTATTATTATTATTATTGCTATTACAATTAACTAAAAATCCTGGAATTACATAAAGTTCAATATCATCCAAGCACAAAATAGCAGTCAAGTAGAAATCACTTTTATTAACAGAAATTTAAAACGTTTTCGGTATTTTTATCATACCATCTTTAGATGGTAGATGGTATGATAAAAATACCGAAAACGTTTTTTAATTTCTGTTAATAAAAGTGATTTCTACTTGACTGCTATTTTGTGCTTGGATGATATTGAACTTTACATAATTGGATATTAAGCAGTTTTTGAATTAATTAATTTAAACCTGGAATTAATATATATATATAGCATTCTATTATAATGAATGGACTTATAATAATACAGATGCTTTCAAACTTATATCTTATATATGTAAAAAATAATACAGTAAAACCTCGATTTTACGGACTTCGGATTTTATGGACACCATCCCAAAAATAAAATAAATAATATTAATACAATATTTGCATAAACTGTCTACACAGCCACATCTAGCATTTGTAAAATAAAGCACTCATTTATTACATAATGCGTCATTTTTTTTTAACGACTTACCTAAATTTAATATACATATATGTAGGTAATTTAATTTAAAATACTCTATGTAAAATAATACAGTTTTTAGGCATAAGTCACATTTAATTATACAGCTATGTTGAAAATGCTAATTATAAAAAAATGTTACTTCGATTTTACGGAGTAGGTATGTTGAAAATGCTAATTAATGTTTATAAAAAATTTTACTTCGATTCCAATTTTACGGACTAGTCTTGCCCCCTATAGTCCGTAAAATCGAGGTTTTACTGTATTATAAATCAAAATGATCTAAACCAAATCTTCATAAAAACAATGTAATTCTAAGGGATTATATTTCTATGAATAATAACTATATATTTAACACTGGTTTCAGCAATAACAACAAGATTTTTATTCAAGTGAAAGTTTTTGGTCTAAAATGGCCATCCTCAGCATTATACAACACAAATATAAATTATTACACTTTTTCAAAAAAGCAGAATATTGAAAAAATTCTTTTTTTTTTATAATGGAACACAGTTGAAACAATTTTAAAATTCAAAAAAAGGTAAGAGATTGCCATGAGCAATCTCTCTCTTTGTAAATCAGGAACATTTAAGATAACAAAATAGTAAGATTTAATTCTTGCAATGTATAAAAAGATAATATAATAAAATTATACTTTTAAATTAAAAATCTTTTTACTTAGCATCATTTTAAGCTTTCTTCTAAACTAAACTTCCATGCAGAAGAAGATATACAGAGTCCGCCAGAAAAATGTATACTCTCTCTGACATCCTGTATCAGGATACTGGCATTGACAATTGTTCTGAAATTTAAGTATGTTGTAGTATGGTTTTTCGTTCAACAGATGTCGGTACTGTCAGCACAGTTAGTGAGATAAGAAAATGACAGGAGCACGCTTGACGTTCGAGCAGCGTAAGTACGTTTTGAAGTGTTTTATTAGGTTTGGGAATGCCATCAAAGTGCAGTGTCAGTGAAGAGGGGAGTTTGGTACTGAACCACCAACCCACCTAACAATCAAATGCATTGTTGACAGGTTTGAGACGCATGGAATGATTTGCGATATTCAAAAAGAAAGATCGGGAAGAACGCTTACAGCAACAAGTCCTGCTTCATCGGCTCTTGTGTTGAAAAAGTTTGAAATGTCCCACAGAAGTCTGCTACGCAATGTGCACGGGAGGTGAGGGTTAGCACTACAAGTGTACAACGAATTTTGAGAAATGCTAAGTGGAAATGTTACATTCTGCGATTACTGCATGCCATTAATGATGACGATCCCGATCGTCGAATGCAATTTTGAGAATGGTATCAGCAAATGGTAACTAACAACGAACAGTTTGTGACAAAGGTAGTTGGTCTGATGAGGCCCAGTTTAAACTAAATGGAACAGTCATTCGACAAAACTGTGTCTACTGGGCACCGGAAAATCTGCATGTCCATGTTGATAAGGCAGTCAAATCTATCAGGGGTTACTGTCTGGTGTGGACTTACAGCATCGACAAAACTGTGTCTACTGGGCACCGGAAAATCTGCACGTCCATGTTGATAAGGCAGTCAAATCTATCAGGGGTTACTGTCTGGTGTGGACTTACAGCTCGGGGTTTGATAGGACCCTTCTTCTTTGATGGTACTGTTACTGGAGAAGCATACCTGCAAATGTTATGTACATTAATTCTACCAGGTGTACATGCACTTTATGGAGAAGATGAGGTCTTCTACCAACAGAACAAGGCCCCACCCCACTACCACCTAGAAGTACAAGCTTTCCTGGATGACAATCTGCAGGGACATTGGATTGGACGAAGAGGGCCCATTGAGTTCCCTCCCCGTTCGCCAGATCTTACCCCCATGGACTTCTTCTTGTGGGGAACTGTGAAAGATGAAGTGTATCAAAGTAAGCCGCGCATGCTCGAGAACCTTCGCCAAAAGATTACAGAGGCTTGTGCATCGGTCTCCATTGATACATTGACCACTGTAGCTGCAGAGACTGCTCGTCGTTCTGTTAGGTGTTTGGCTGCCAACAGCCAACATTTTGAACATCTAATGTAAACATAGGCTTATTTAAAGGTTTGTAACACATGTTTGAACAATAATTAAATGTAATTAAGAAATATGATATATAGGTTTTTTTTTTTAAACAGTGTATACATTTTTCTGGTGGACTCTGTACTTTCCATCTGCTGATCATTTATAACATTTCAATATTTACCATGGTGGAATATTGTATGGGATTCTTTTATTTTATTTATTATTTGATTAAAACAGGATTTAATCACTTAGTACTTTCCAAGTCTGTATCCATGAAGTGTTCACGAAAATGTTATACTAAAACAGTTTACATTTGGCCAATCATCATGTCATTCTTGTGCTCATACAATCTATCCTCCAACTTCCTTTTGGTTACTCCTATGTACTCTTCATTTATGTCTAAATCTTTGTTTATATTGGGACTATACACACCAATTTTTTTCTTTTGAGTGCCTCTATCATTTTTTAGAAGATTATAATAGAGTGTAGGGCATCTTTTGTAAGCTAATTTCATCTAAGGTTTTTATATTTTTTTATAACTTTTCATTTTGCTTAATAAGTATGGGAGCAAAATGTAGTTGTTTTCAAGTTTGAGTAATATTACAGCTAGTAATATTATCTAGGACACTTTTCATTATACTTTTCTGTACCTTAGAAATGTATTTTGTGCTTAAATTTATAATTATACCCATGTTTCTTACCAATTATTTTATTATACTCAGCTTGCCTGTCTTCTGGAATTCTTTGAAATATGTAGAGAAAGCTGCCTTCTTGTAGCAATAAGGGTTGTTGGATAATGCTGGAATTAGTACAGGCCTAAAGTCTGGTTTTTGTAAGGTTTTTCTTGTCATATATTGCCATGTTCAATGCTAAAAACTACATCTAAGAAATGCATAATAGTTTTTTATTTATTCACTCTAATTTTAGTATTAAACCTAAGCTATCATCATAAAGTCTTTTTGTAATTCTACAAAAAGACTTACTGATGATAGCTTAGGTTAGATCCTTGGAAGGGTGACTACTCTATTGTCACTCTTCCAAGAGATGTAATCATCATAAATATAATGTATATAGTTTTTAATGTTCTAAAAAATATATAAAGTATCAATTAATTTTTACAAATTAGAGGAGAATTTCTGCAATGTTTGAGAAGAATGGAACAAAATGGACAGAAAAAACTGTTGAAAGGACGCTCCTTCAAAAATTACCTTACTTAGCCTTTATGCCAGAGTGGCAAAAAAACAAAAAAGAGGCAAATCCAAAACAAGATGGATAGAAATGATAAAGTCAGCTCTGAATTCTATACTTAGAGAAGCTTTCTATTTGTGCGAGAAAATGAAACTCAGAGAAGACAGTGGAAGACTCAACCCATCATCAGACAGAAGAGGATGAAAAAAAAAGATTACATATACTGTATATCTTAGTATAGTATAGATACATTGGATATCATTGAGAGAAAATGAAACTCAGAGAAGACAATGGAAGACTCAACCCATCATCAGACAGAAGAGGATGAAAAAAAAGATTACATATACTGTATATCTTAGTATAGTATAGATACATTGGATATCATTCTATTATTCTTTGTTTTGCATTCAAAACCAAGATATATATATATTTTTTTTTGAAAATGATCACTAACTTTTGGATATGAAATATCATGAATAATTTGCTTTATAATATTGAAGTTTTTTAGGAAGAATTTTTATATTCTTTTTTGAATATGGTTTTTTTTAAGAATCTTTGCATTCCAATAAAAACATTGCTAATTCATTCATGACTATAATGACAAAAACAAAGTGATGATGAGAGAAAGATGTTTATTGATTGTTATAAGTGCAAATTTGACCATCAAAAGTATGATGACCATATGTTTTTAGAGAAAATAAAAGAGAAATCAGAAATTGTTTCATAATAAGAAAAAGCAGGTTGCATTTATTTGTTTCACTAAAACTGAAAAGCCTTATAACATTTATTATAAAATATAATAAACAACACCACTAATAAACAACATAATATAATGAACAACACAACATTTTAAACAAATTTAATTTTGATATTTTTACAAGAATGAAGTTTTTTTTAATAAACTGAGTTTGTATTTTAAAACTTCATAAAACTATATACACATCATGGCAAAGTTGCATTTGGTATAATTATATGCTTCCAATGTTTTGAATTTTAATTAGGTTTTTTCAGTGGTTCACATGTTATTCACTAATAAAATTCCCATTCAGTGGGAACATTAGATCTGGGGAGACAGAAGCAAAATTTGACGATTTTTAAAATGTTTTTAAACAAAATGTTTGTGTCTGTGAAATATTTAAAAATTCCAACCTATCTATGGTACCATTCTTCAATCTTTTCAAAAGGTGATATAACATAGAAACATGACATCGTCACAGAAAATCACAATGCCATGTTTCTGTGGACTGACCTGTTGCATGCCAGTATTCAATTTATTTTTTCAATTCACAAAATAAAGAACAAAATGACCATTTTAGAAAAAATAAATAAAACTAAAGGACAGAGCAGTGAAATAAAGGACTGTCCTCTTAAAGGATGTAAGGCCATTGTAATCATAAGTAATAAAAGTGATGACTATAATTTACTTATTAACTAACTAGTAAAATGGAAATTACTTATATAGTTGGTCATCAGTTTGTGTGATTTCATATTCTGCCATATCAGAAATACATGTTCTGTGTAAGTATTTTTATTTGTGCCTAACTTCTATTAAACATAAAAAAAAAATATATTAAACGATTTATTTTTTTAATTTTAAATTTTCATATCTATACTCACAATATGTTCATTCATTTTATCTAAACATTCTATTTATCAAATATGCACATTTACATATATTGAATTTCAACATTATTTGACTTATGTGATTTTAAACTTTTATGGAAATTTTTGGAACAAGCTAATCAAATAAGTTATACCTAATATATTTAAAATATTTAAAGGTATTCTGTTGTTTTAAATATTTAAATTCAATGAATGAAGTTTCAGTTTTAAAATTCATAATGTTTCTAATATTTATTATTATTTTATACCTATGAAGATTACAGGTATTTTTAAATATTAAATTTTAAGAATAAGTAATTAAATGACTAATTTAATAAAAAATTAAAACTCACTTTACAATAGATGGGCGTCGATTATCTGAATCAACAACAGAAACTGGAGGAGTAGGTAATTCTCCTCTACGATTTGTTGAAAGTCGAGCAATACAGGGAGAATCTGAATCTCTAATTGACTGTTTCATCATAGAAAATCTATCAACTAGTCTTCTATGTAATGGAAGAACTTCTTGTGGAGCAAGCCGACCATGAAGTGATAGACCACCTTCTAGAATTTGAACCTGCAAATAAACAAAAATTTTATTAAAACATAAAGATAAAAAATTATATAGCATTTAAATACAGATTACTAATTCTATTAAATTACCAATATCAAAACCTAATTTTGTATTTTTTTATAACTACATCTTAGAAATGTTGTATAAATTAGATTTTTTTTGTAGGGGGAAAGACAGATATACTTCCATAGACTAACATAAGACAGGAATAAACAAAAAGACTTATTATGAAAATTTTTTTTATACTGAATAATTAGCATTTTCTTTCAGGCAAGATATATTTTTAATGCTTTCGATTTCAACAGTAAAATAAAATTAGTAAATTCTATTAGATTTTGAATACTATACCAGAAATGACATCTTTGGAATATTATTTTTAATTTAAGAATGAATGAAATGCTAAACCAAATATGTCTTTCTGTAAGCACGTTTTTACAAGTTCTAATACGGGGGTTGATCCAGAAATAAGGTTCCCATCAATGTTACAAATAAACAACATTGTTTATTCTCATAGCAATGTACATTGTTGGAAAGAAGACACTTTGCTCTATTTTTCAACATAATCGCCATCTTTTTCTATGCATTTTTGTAGACTGTGCTCCAATTTCTGTATCCCAATGTCGTAGAACTCCGCCGTCAACCTGTTGAGGAAGCGTTTCACCTCTTCTTTGACTTCATTGTCGCTCCGGAAGCATTGGCCACTCAAATGTTCCTTTAACTTGGGAACAAGTGATAATCGCTAGGCATGAGGTCCGGACTGTACGGTCAGTAGGGCATGACAGTACACTCAAAGTTTATCAAAAGTCCTGGGTTTGACGGGAGACGTGAGATCGAGCGTTGTCGTGAAGCAGCGTTACACCGGCTGTCAGTCGTCCTCACCAGCGGTTCTGGATAGCTCGCCTGAGTTTTCTTAGTGCTGCACAATAACTGTCTGAGTTGATTGTTGTCCCAGGTTCCATGACATCGATCAGCAGTATTCCCTTACAATCCCAAAACACACTGGCCATGACTTTGCCAGCAGAAGGAGTTTGGGTGGACTGTCATGCCCCACCCACCGTACAGTCCGGACCTCGCGCCTAGCGATTATCACTTGTTCCCCAAATTAAAGGAACACTTGAGTGGCCAATGCTTTCGGAGTGACAATGAAGTCAAAGAAGAGGTGAAACGCTTCCTCAACGGGTTGGCGGCGGAGTTTACGACATTAGGATACAGAAATTGGAGCACCAGTCTACAAAAATGCGTAGAAAAAGATGGCGATTATGTCGAAAAATAGAGCAGAGTGTCTTCTTTCCAACAATGTACATTGCTATGAGAATAAACAATGTTATTTATTTGTAACATTGATGGGAACCTTATTTCTGGATCAACCCTTGTAGTTATTTTGAGAAAATATTTCAATAAAAAATTTTATTTCATTTTTTCTGTTGGTAAATGAAAGTTTTTAAAAAACAGTGATTTGCCTATTATCTGACAGTCAAAGGTGCCAAAAAAGGAATAGCATGTACTTCAATATCATTCCACTTATTGTTGAGATAATGATAATATGTTTAGCCAATAGTGACTATTTCATATAGAACTGGTTTAGGAAACTGGTGTGAAACTGATAGTTGCTTTGTCTATAACATGCTGATTATTGAAGTGTAAAAAAGTACTGGAAAATAAAAAGTGGCAGAAGTCTGAAATAAAATTACTAGCCTTTGGCATTTACTAGATTATTGACATTTTAAATAATTACAAAACTATATGATAGAGTGCACATATATACATTTTAATTAATTAAAAATTTTTCATTTTTATAAAACAGTTTTTAGAAACAAAATTAGATTTGTTCTACAATTATATAAAATTGAGTTATTAGCACAAGAAGAATTTCTTGATGAAAGCAATAATCTATTACAGTAGACTCCCAATTATTTGGGGTTGGATTAACCAGGTTGCAAATTAACCCTGGTTAATCCACAAATCAGAAGTAATGTTTAAAAATCAATGTTTTTATGTTAGATGTGATATTTGAAAGATTTTTAAATGCTGTTGATTACTTCAATTATTATATATATTTTGGATAACTGATGATCAAAATTAGAATCAAATTAAAATTACAAATACAGTAGATCCCTAACTTATAAATCTTCATATTTCTGAAACCACATAAGTCTCTTCATTTTTACTGAATTTCTATAAAATGCCAATGGAAATTTTATTAAACAACTAAAATTACAAATACAGTAGATCCCTAACTTATGTGGTTTCAGAAATATGAAGATTTATAAGTCTCTTCATTTTTACTGAATTTCTATAAAATGCCAATGGAAATTTTATTAAACAATTTACCTTTTTTGCAGAAATATCATTTATTTGACATAAATTTTCTTATCTATATTTAAAGTATGCTCATAAATTTCATTTGGCCATTCCATTTTTAATGCATTCAATTGTATATTTTGAATTTTTTCATTGTTGGACTTCTGTGGTTTTTGATTTATGCAGAAATTTTTTGGACAAAATAACCATGTAAGTCAGGGACCTATTATATTGCAATAATTTCTTACTGCAAATAAACAAATTTCTTGTATTTTTTAATAAATGATGAAATGACCATTTGAATATATGTATGAATGCAATTTATTTATTTTTTTTAAATTAAATGCATATTATCCATAATTCTGAATTTTTGAGTATTTTATGGATTATCTGGGAAATCAGTTATCTGGAGGAATGAATTTCCCAACTATCTTAATTAATTGGGAGTCTACTGAATGTAATTTACTGGTATTCAACAATGCTATTCTAATAATAGATCAACTTACACAGCTTTCAAGTAACATCAATGTTACAAATTTGATATAAAAAACATTCAAATAAATGGACATTAATCATCAATAAATATTTTGTCTTTATTGTATTATAACGTTAATAACATCATTATATAAAATAATACTTTTATATAATGATTATATTATTTATTATATAAAATTATTATTTATATAATAAATAATACTTATGTTTTTATAGAATATTTGTTTCTATTATCAATTTAGTCTAAATTTATTAAACAAATGCTTCTAATTTTCAATAAGTTTTTATGCCCAGATCAGAAGTGTTTCTGATTTCTGATAGTTTATAAAAAAGCAAGTACTTTGTATGAAATCTACATTGTTTTATAAAATGTAGATTTTATGTAAAATAGTTACTTGTTTGCAAATAAAATATCTTAAATGAAAACAGTTTTTCTCCTGACATCAAAATTTATCTATAAATAGTTATGGAAAGAAATAATGGCCTATTTTCGACATGTCTACTATTTTGGCATGATTAAAGAAGAAGGATTAAAAAGTAAGTTATCAAAATCATCTTAAATAACCATTCTATAGTTCATACTGATTTCATAGAAATTAATTAAATAAAAATTTATTAATGAGAGATTAAAAAGTTTGAATATCTGTTTTTAAATAATTGAATTATTATATCAATTCATGCTCAATGGCATAACCTTTTTACTAAATTTCATAAAAAATAGTTAAAGCTACTATTAGTGTAAAAACATTTCAATATAAATTAAAATAACTCTGGATAATATGTCTGTTAGATTTTTCATGGCTTTGAATTTTTTCATTTATTGGATTTGAATGTTATCTGTTTGAAAACTTTGGAATGGTGCAAAAGTTCTCAAACAGATAACAAAGAACAGTCAAGAATGGCAAAATTAATAACAATATACAAAGAAAAGTTGAAGGACAACAAAATAATTAATATGATATTGCCAGAGGAAATAAAAACAGCTTGGCAATGATATGCCAAAAAAAAAATCGATAAAGGTGTACTGTATGTTTTTAACCATATGAACTCTAGAAAGCATTAAATTGCTAAAGAATATGGCTGTTCAATTTAATGAACTTGTTTCATAAGGACTGGAAACAAACAGTTTTAACAGCTATGCACTTTAATGGGTTGCCATGATAACAACCTGTAAATTTGTGTAAATATTCCAAAATGAAAATGATTGTTATGTTACAAATAGAAATATGTAGTTTATTTGACTGAGGATAGCTAAAATAGGGCAAAAGCTTTTGTTAAGAGTTTAAGTTTTACAAACCTAACTTCAAAAAAGATATCCAAATCAAACCTAAACTATCAAATTAATCCCTAGATAATTTAATGGAAATTTTAATAATTTGAAATAATTTATACCGATGTTAACACCATCTCGTAATTAATAAATATACTAATGATTAAACAAAAAGTGATGCCATCTATGAATTAAAAATTAAATTAGAATTTTTAATTAATTTATCTGAAGGGGGAAAAAAACCTGTGGCTGGAAAGCTTGTTCAGGAATGTTTTTATCAGCAAAGTTTGATACCTATGAATAAAAAAGTTCTTTCATTTTCTGCATAGCTATGTAGAAAATGAAAGAACAGGAGTCTATCAAGTACCGATTCAAAATTTGGACAATGGACAAAAGAGGTCTATATTGGTGCCACGACCAGGAATCTAAAAGATAGAATAACAGAGCATAAGAGGAACATTAAAAAGGCGAACTTGACTACAGCTCTAGCCAAAAGAGCATATGAGAGCAATATAGAAGTAGACTGGGAGAGTACTAAGATAGTTAAACAAATTTTTAACATAAAAGAGTTAAATATAACTGAGGAATTACAAATTTATAAAGGGAGCAGGCAAGGAAGGATTATAAATGATAAGCAAAAAGATAGCGTTTCTAATGCCTGGAAATATGCTCTAAGGAGACTCACATATAATGACAAACTTAGCTAGCATAGTAAAAATTGCAATAGATGTTAAGAAATATTTTTGTAAAATAATATTATATCTCATTTTTGTAAATTTAAATTTTTACTTTTGTTACCTTTCTAAATTATGTTTATAGAAAATGTAAAAAATGTTTTTTTAAATCCTGACACATTTTCAATTTAAAAAAAGAGAACACTCATGCATAACTGCAATTAGTTGTTCGTTTTTAAAAGTTTAAATATATTGTATGAGTTGAAGATGGCATTTAATTGCCGAAAACATTACTCTTAATAAAAGTGTTGTAAAAGTTTTTAGGACTGCTTGTTAGTGCTTTGAAGTCTTTAATAATTATATACTGAAAAAAATTGTGTTGATGCAGTTTCATTGATTTGTTGTTAATTCTCCATTGTGCTTAGCATGTTCTGTGCTTAAAAAGTTCCATGAGTTGCTATAGTTTTGAAATTTTACAAATTTTTAAATAAATTATTGAAAGTTTATATTTGCATTAGGATATTCATAAGGCTTGGCACATCTCTGTAAGCTTGATCAAATAGTAAAAGAATGAAGAAATCATACTCATATAAACACACATAGTAGAACCCTGACTTACATTGGTTAATTCATCCAAAAAATTTCCACAAGTTGAAAACTGCATAAATCCAACAGTGCTTAAATTTGATATACTATACATTAGGGGTTGGCAATCTCCAGCCCGCGGGCCACATTATTTTATTATATCTAATACCAACGCTATGTATACTTACATATCCGTACCTTCTCTTTTTTAAATAAATACTATTATCATCAATTGTTTTTGTTTTGGCTCGTGGTCCACCATAAATTTTTCTATATGGCCATCTACAAAAAAAAAAAGCCCACCCCTGCTATATATGAATGGGCACATTAGCAAATGGGATGGCCAAGTGGAATTTATGAGCATACTTTAAATATATTTAAGAAAATTTAAGGCTGTAAACGATATTTTTGCAAAAAAGTAAACTGTTTAATGGATTTTTATTTAGAAATTCAACAAAAATAAAAAGATATGTATCCATGTATCTCTAAAACCATAAAATTGAAACTGTATAAGTTGGGGACCTATTGTACTTTATTTCTTATTGATAAAATCAGTACTAACTTTATTGGATGAAACGTTTTTGGTCTAAATGACCATCATCAGCATTATATGATAAAGAAATACAATTGAACCCCGATAAGAAGCCACCATCCTGATTAGGAATGGCGATAAACCACCATCCCTAATCGGGATTGGAGGGTTTATCGAAAACACGTGTAGTATAGAAATGAAAATGAACTCAGAATTTATTAAATTTAATAAAATACAGTACAGTTATATTTAGTATTCAAACATAACATTTCTAAAAAATTGTCTACTTTACAGTATAGTATACATACCATATATGTACAGTACTATATACAAAACATGCCCATCTGCTATTTGATCCTCTACTTTGAGTTCTCTGTAAAACACAATGTACACAGCTTATTGTGCAGTATCCATATTTGCTCTGCAGCAATAAATGATGGAAATGATCTGGTTCTTAAGATCTTAAATTTTCTACAACCTAAGTGTAAACCAGGCTTAAAGAGATACATGATTAACCGTTAACTCCATCTCTCCCATCCGTTGGTTTCAAATGAATCCAGAGAGCTTTTAATGTGGATATACAGTACTGATGAACTTCAGGATATAAGTCATCTTACATGTCCCTGGCAAATTAATGATGACAAATACAATACCAAAAGGAATATTTGTTTTGACGTTGTCACTGGTGGATGGTGTCTTATTAGGGTTTGCCTATTTCATTAACATAGGGAAGATCCGTTTTGCCAAATTTCTTGGCAGATAGCAAGGATGGTGGCTTAATGGGGGGCGTATTATTGGGATTTGACTTTATAAACATAAAGATATACTATGAAATTAAAAATTTTTCAAAACATGGAGTATTGCAAAATATTCTTTTTAGAACAACTATTTTTTTTTTTTAAATGGAATACAGTTAATGATGGTAATTTAGACTGAAAACATTTCATCCAATAGTTTATTTCTTATTCCTGAGACCAGTACGATTATGTTTTATTTGACTTGCAGTTTGTGTACCTTGATAATGCTCATGTTGTGCACAAATGTTTTTGTATGCCAAAAGCTCTATTCAGCTATTGCTAACATGCAAGCAACTCTTCTATAAATTCCAATTCTGCATCCTTGTTGTAGAGATAGAAAACAGAGATTCCTGTATCATAAATCAAATCTGAAGGATTATTAACTAAACTGAACCTAATTCTGTTGTATTAACACTTGATCATAATGGAATTTTTAATAATTGGAAATAATTTGGATTAATATTAGCATCATCTATGTTTTAATAACTGAATTATAATTAATTAATTTCTCTGAAAAAATTTGCCTCTGTCTGAGACTCAACCAGGGACTTTCATACAACATTCTGACTACTACTATATCAAGATAATCTGTCACTAGATTTAGTTTCCCAGATATTTTTATTTAAAATTTAGAATTAATTATAAAGATCAAATTCATCCAATAAGAATATTCTTGACTAGGCTTTTCATTAAGTTACAGGCCATAATGCTCTAGCCAGGCAACATTTGATACAATCATAACAATATAAACTAGATGTCAAGAATATTAAACAAATTAAACTTAATTCTTCTGAATTAATCTCTGATTGTAACAGAACTTTTAATTGGAAACAATTTGGACTAATGTTATATTCTAAATATATATATAAATAAATAAAAATATTACAGTATATAAGATGTGTCTGAATGAAAAGGTAATATGCATTGCAGTTCAGTCATGGAAAGTCAGATTTAAATATAATTGCAATAGGCTTGAAGACAACTATCTCACTGTTTAATGAGAAGATGATTCCCTATTCATAGAATTCCTTTGGCTGGGATCGCAACCATTCCATCACCGCATATTTGACTTCATTGTTTGACTGAAAATCAAAATATCACAAACTCTTGCTTTAAACGTCAATAGGAGAGTCGCGAGCCGCAGTTTGCCGACCCCTATTCTAGACTGTTAAAAGTGTTAGAGTTGAGGATGGCTGTATTACAGCCGAAAATGTTTCTCCTCTTTGGGTACGCAGTTTGCCGACCCCTGTTCTAGACTGTTAAAAGTGTTAGAGTTGAGGATGGCTGTATTACAGCCGAAAATGTCTCTCTCGAAATAAAAAGTTTAGTTAGTAGGCTGTTTTTGGACCGCTTAATAGTGCTGTAATTAAGAATATTAACAGTTATATATTTTTGTACTTTTAAATTTTTTCCATTCCTTTAATAGCACATAACATTTATGATTCCTGAAATTATATAAATATTTTTGTAGTTTTAAATTTTTTCCATTCCTTTAATAGCACATAACATTTATGATTCCTGAAATTATATACTGTACTAGTAGTAGTTAATAAATAGATATACAGGTATCCCTCGTTATACGTGATCACATTTTACACGTTTTCGCTATAACACAATTTTAAAAAGTAAATTAGTTTTTTAAATTAAAAAACAATTCGTTTACAAATTGCTCATGTAGATGAGACCAGTACAGAAAATTCCCGACTTATGTAAGATTTCGCTGAACGATTCAGTAATAGTTTGTTCAGCGAAATCTTATATAAACATATCTATGTTGGAGCATACCCTATATAGTCTAAAATAGTACCATATACTGTGTCACAAGCTCGAGTCCCATACCTTCAGTTTTTCAGCAGTGATCCAGATTTATGTCTGATTCATTAACAAAAACTAACCTAATAAGCCCAATAAAACACATTCACATATGATTAATGATGAAATTAGAAGAAAAATTCTTGTATCTTTGCGAAATAGCTTTATCTGCTACGATCAGTATATTTTTTGTTTAATCAGGGAATAATTACGTAAGTACGGATCTACGTATGTCAGATCTTTATAAGTCGGGAATTGCATGTGTAATTACACATTGAAACAACGCTTATTATTACTTATTATTAAATTATTTTTTATATTGTCAAGATAAAATAGATTAACGATTATTTTTGTTCTGAAAATCATTTTATTTTATAATTATTATTAACAGTAAAAGTTAGTCTATTATTAATAGATTTATAGCAAAAAATAATAATATAACAAAGAAAATAGACATGTTCGGAATTAATTTATTTTTATCACAATATCCCATACAAAATAAAAAGAAAATAAAAAAAGATAGCTTAAATTCACTATGCTATTTTATTTATATATAAAAATTAATGTCAATATTAACTTATCAGAGCTCACTAATGGAGAGCTTCTGGAAATAGAAAACAACACCATTCATGTTGTTTTCCATTACCAGAAATCAGGAGTCCTTTGTTGCTGAGGCCATCAAATAACTTTCAATAAAACAAATGACTGAATTTTTTAAACACATTGAGAGTGCCATCAGAATAATTGAAGAAAATGATCCTAATGAAACTAAGCACCAAAGTTGCGAGAGAAATTCAGAATTCTTTGGCTTGCTATAAAGAACTTTATAGAGAGAGGAAGAATGCTGCCCATCAGCTGAGTCTCCAATGTTTCATTAAAAAGTTGAAGATCATCAACTATCATCCCAGGGACTTCAAGAGAGTAAAAAAGTAATGATCCACACTCACTAGACCCAGTCGATTCATCATTGGATTGAAGACTGTCAGATGTATGTAGTGTTTAGTTGTTTATAACAACATTGTATTAATTAAATTCATTCATCCAACTATTTATTCATTAAAATTTGTGTATTTTGTTTATAAGTTTAAATAATTCATTCATTAAAATTTCTTTTGCTCACAGGTATAAAGTTTTCATTTTTTTATCCTTCTGAAGAAACCCCTGTCTCTATCTCATCCATGCTAAATTCAACTCCTTATCATGATTTCGGATTCATAAAACTAATTCATTGCGTAAAGCGAGGGACACTTGTATAAAATTGTCATAAAGATTTAAAATAATATATATTTATAAATTAACATAAAAGCAAATCTAATAAGAGATTTATAATTCTTTATTTATTTTATTCATTTTATTTTCTTACAATAATTTGTTTTCAAACAATTGCATATATCAAGAATTAAACCATAAAAATCTAATTTAAAGAAAAACAATAAAAGAACAAATCATATATAAATGACAAAGTAATCTTAATATTTTGCTAATACAAAATATTTTGTATTCTGAATTTTATGATGAATTTAATATAATTATTTCATCATATGTTTTCTTAAATTATTTAAATTATTATTTGCAAAATTCAAGAACACAAAAATCAAATGGAATGTATAAAGCATTGAAAGCCCCACAGATTGCATTCTGGTAAATACTGGCATATACAAATATGTATTCTTTGGTTCAAGAACACAATCCAGATAGTTTTCATACTATTTCATTAGGATATTTACAATTTGATGAAATATTTTAAAGAGAAAATGTGAATAAGTCATATCTGTTGTTAAAAAAAGATACTGTCTTAAAATTTCATAAATAAGAACTTTTTATATAGTGAGAGAAAGATAAATTATTCCATTAAAAAATTAATAAAATAATCAAATTACTTTTTTTATTTCTGTATATAATTGCAATTATTATATATATAATGATTAATAAATCAATTTGCTTGACCCATTTATCCTTGCAGAAAACTATAAATATTAATAAAATAAATTACTTTTTTTATTTCAAATAAAATTGCAATTATTATATATAATTGCAATTATTATTATGTATATAATGATTAATAAATCAATTTGCTTGACCCATTTATCCTTGCAGAAAACTATAAATACAAGAATAATTTTAAGCAGACTGACTTATTTTTCCATAAATAAACATTAGAATTGACTTACCACTTTTTCTCATTATGACATTTATTTTATTTATACAATTGTACAGGCATATTTAAAATCTTAAAAGATAGAATTTCTCACTTTTTATTTTTATAATACAATATATGGTTGGAAACAAAAAAATGTATTATAATAAAAGTTTTGTTTTACTTATGAAACAAAGTTTGGAAAACTCAGGTTCATTCTTAATTTATTTTATTTAAAATAAGACAAAAATTGAGTTGCAGTTTTTTTACAAATGTGGTCAGATTAAAAATTTATATATAAATTATGATCATCATTTTATTTTTATGATATTTATGCAAAGACTTTTATAAATAGATGTAACTATAAGATATCATAGAGTATATAATTAGTGAATACATTTTAATTTGCATTTAGATATTGATATATTCATAAATTAATAGGTGAAAGGGAAAGTTCTGTCGTTTTTGAACACATGCATTTCTATGTATTGTTGGTCCTTAGCAAGAATTCTGACCGGACTAAAACTAGCTTGAGCAAGTAGATTAGTATATGATAATGATTTATGGACATTTTCGAATATTATTCATTTCCTTAAACTTTTAGAATCGTTAACATGAGGGAAGAAAAAGTCCACTTAAGACATTGTATACTGTATGAGTTCCAAAAAGGAAAAAACTTATGTGAAGTATTTAGAGAGGACGCAGTAACAGCTCGGACATGCCAAAGATGGTTTACAAAATCTCATTTCTTTGAAAGATGAACCCAGATCAGGAAGGCAATCAGATGTCAATGACAAAGTGCTCCACAGAATGATCAGGACAAATCACTTAACTTCTGTAGATGTAGCCTTCAAGCTTGGAATTCATCAGACAACTGCTTTGGATCACATTAAAAGGCTTGGTTTTGTGTCAAAACTCTCTGTTTGGGTGCCACACAAATTAAGCGAGAAAAATTTAATGGATAGAATTTCCATATATTCTTTGAATCTTGCTCATCACAAAAGGGAGCAGTTTTTGGACCGCTTGATGACTGGAGATGAAAAGTGAATAGTTTACAAAAATGTGGTAAGAAAAAGATCCTATGTTTACAGTGGGGAAACTGCTGTCTATGTCAAAAGTAGGTGTGCATCAGACGAAGGTTATGCTGTGTTGTTGGTGGGATCACAAGAATATAGTACACTGAGTTGTTGAAAGAAAATGAAACTTTTAATGCTGATCGTTATTGTACACAACTTGATGTTTTGAAGAGAGAAATTCAACTTAAACATCCATCTTTAGCCAACAGAAAGAGTATAATGTTTCATCACGACAATGCTAGACCGCATGTGGCAAACAAAACTGCACAAAAACTTGCAGAGTTTGGTTGGGAAATTTTACCTCATCCTCCATATTCTCCTGATATTGCACCATCGGACTACCACTTATTCAGATCGCTGAAAAACTTCCTTGATGGAAATGAATACACAAATTTTGAGGGTGTCCAAATGACAGTGGAGGACTATCTCGCCTCCAAAAGCGAGGACTTCTTCTCCAGGGGAATGGATAAGCTTCCAGAATTCTGGCAAATAGTTTTAACAAAAGAAATTATATTTTGGATTAAATTTTAAATAAAAAGTGAAAAAAATTAATCATTACCACTTATTCAGATTGCTGAAAAACTTCCTTTATGGAAATGAATACACAAATTTTGAGGGTGTCCAAATGACAGTGGAAGACTATCTCGCCTCCAAAAGCGAGGACTTCTTCTCCAGGGGAATGGATAAGCTTCCAGAATTCTGGCAAATAGTTTTAACAAAAGAAATTATATTTTGGATTAAATTTTAAATAAAAAGTGAAAAAAATTAATCTTGTTTTCTTAAAAAAATGACAGAACTTTCCATTACACCCAATAATTAAAATTACAGTGGGTGATAGGTTAACAAACTGTTCAGATAATGAACACTTTTGCAAGAGATTTTTTATGTTCAGTTTACAAACACTTCACAGAACAAACTGTGGGATCCTTGGACTGACAGGTCAGCTAGATAACTGTGTGGTAGAGCTGTGGCTTACCATCCTGGAGAATCCAGGTCCCATTCCTCCAATTTTTCAGAAGGGGTTTGAGCCTGGCCCAGTGACCTCATCCTTCAACTATCCAGTTGACCCAATCATGGGTGGTGGCCAGCCTTTGATGAGCTCTTATAAGTGGCCACCATCAGATTAAAAATATCTCATGAGATAACCTAATGGAATGAAAGGCTTAGAACTTGCACATTCGTGGACTTATGGGTAAGGATGGAAGAACAGTAGTTTTTCCCAATTAAAAGAATGAAAGGCTTAGAACTTGCACATTCATGGACTTATGGGTAAGGATGGGAGAACAGTAGTTTTTCCCAATTAAAATGGTTATGGGTAAGGATGGAAGAACAGTAGTTTTTCCCGATTAAAATGAACCTGAGACAACTTAAAACAAATCAAAGATTTATTAAAGAAGGTAAGAGAGACGAAGACAACATAAAACAAATCAAAGATTTATTAAAGAAGGTAAGAGAGAGGATTTTACAATTTTTTGCTCTTAGAATAGCACCCATACCAGGCTGAGGTCAATAGGCTTGGGGATCTCTAAATCGTCAATGCTATTAATTACTTCCGAAAATTCTGAAGAAGAGAAAAAAGCAAT
Organism: Olivierus martensii; assembly: GCA_000484575.1. Taxonomy (NCBI): domain Eukaryota; kingdom Metazoa; phylum Arthropoda; class Arachnida; order Scorpiones; family Buthidae; genus Olivierus; species Olivierus martensii. The sequence goes on from AYEL01021615.1 coordinate 22,876, forward strand.
CGACATTGGACAGATTCTTTAATAGAAAATAATGAAAATGTTTACCTTTCAGCACCTTCAGTAAACTAAACAAATGAAAGTCTCATGGTAATATTGGAGCTGTATACAGGGTGTTTTAATATTTCCCATTTGAAATTATGAAGAAATGACTTTGTTTCATGTGATATGTGAAGGCAAGCATTATCATTGTCAGAAGCACTACATCATTGCTCAACAATCTTGGCCACTTGTTTTTGATGATGAATTTCAGAGACATTGCAAGATCTTACATGATGAGCAGTCTTAACAAGCTTATCTACAAAAGCTATGATTTGTGCAGTGATTATGATAGTTACTTGACATGGATGTGCATCATTCTCTAAACTTTCATAACCATCGTTAAACAGAGCCACCATTTATGCATATACAGAAATGACTGTTGTTTTTGTGTGAACAGCAATCATTCCCGTAAAATGCAGACAATTAACAATGAATTTCAACAGGGTTGGATCCTTCAGATATGTAAAAGCATATCACTGTATACCATTCTTGTTTTGAATTCTTCAAAACAAGAATGGTGTGCAGTGATATGCTTTTTCATAGCTGAAGGAAACCATCACAAACTAATCTATTGTTTTCAACTGGATGGAAAATAAATATTCTGCCTACACTTTCAAAATGTTCTGTTTGAATATTGTGTAACATCACTCTGATATAATGTAGGTTGGCATACTATTAATAACTGCCTTTCACGCATGCAAAAAATAATTTTGCTCTGGCCTACAGTCTTTATTTTATTGCATTCCATTACTTTTTATTTGAACATAATTATTATTTTTATTATAGATTTATAATAAAATTTGCATAATACCTCACTCTATAATTTGAGATATCAAAAATAGGAGAGAAAAGGGAAAAATTATGCTAGACTTTTGATCAGCAAACAGTATCAACTTCTACATCAGTCATTTAAAAATGTTGCTGATTCTAATACAATGGACATTTTTGGACAATATCAAATAAGAGAAGTCAACTTAAAATTGAATAAATATAATATATTATGAATATATCAATTAAAATATGTTTGTGAACAAAGCAAACTTTTTATTTTATTCTGAAAGGAGCTAAAAGATTAAATAATGCAGTGGTACCTTGGTTTAACGATGGTAATCCATTTCAGCATTACTGTCATTAACCAAAACCGTCGTTATCCAAAATGTGATTCCCCATAGGATTTAATTGAAAATTGATTAATTTGTTCCGGCTCCTTCCCACAACCATAGTAAATATTAAAAATGCAGATAAAACTCATTTAAAATGTCCTAAAAAATATGGAAAATATTTATTTATTATATTTGCTACAAAAAATTAACATTAATAAAATGAATTGTTCGTGGAAACAGTTTTTAATTATCAATCTTCACCAGAAGGACAATTGGGCTCAGTTCGGAGTTTTTGGCAAACGAACCCGTAAACACTGATTAGCAGCTTATAGATTCATGTAAACACCGATTAGCAGCTTATAGATTCAATGATTATTATATAGATAAGATTTGATTTCGCCTTTTGATGGTGAACGAAAAGTGAAATGTGCCGATTTATTGTCTATATGAACTATAAGATCTCAGACAGACGTTATTTTTTCTAATGGAATCTGAAACTGCAATGTCACACCACTCGCAGGTGTCAAGTAATATATAACACAAATAAACAATTGAATTAGACTTTGTTCGCAGAATTTAAAATAATAATCGTCTAGAAATCATCTTTAAGAAACTAAAA
>AYEL01021621.1:0-26703 GCA_000484575.1 Olivierus martensii
GAGTTTGACAACGTGGTTAGACGTTCATTCCATGCTAATGGATATTGCTAAATCAACTTACGAAGAAAGCCCTCCCGTTCATATCTGGAATACTAGAGGTTACAGTGCGTGGAGAATGGAAATTCCTCAAAATAGAACTTGCGAAACAGCTGGTATTCCAGAAAATTATTGCGTTTGTGAGAAAGAAGTTTCAATACCAATAGACGATCCACGCTCAATTGAAGCATCAGGTGTTCTGATCAAGCATTTAAATCAAATGCTGGAACCAGTTAAACTGTCGTGTGTAAAACTTTCGTTAAATAAAACAATACAAGCTGCAGTAAGTAATAAAAATATTTTAGCGTATTATTTTCCCGTTATTTCATGACATGAGTGATAAATTTCGATTTGTTTTCAGGTAGTACTTCCTAAAAATACTACAGATTTGACAAAGAAAAATCTGCAACTGAAACTGAGAATATTGGCATCACTGGCACCGAGTGATGCTCTAGTGGAAGCTCCTATGCAAAAAACTGCTTGGTCTTCGACGTTTCAAGTAATTGGAGACGTCAGCAGAGTTAATAAATATGGAAAGCAATCAGCATGCATTGAAGACAGAGAGATGAGAAAGTTTTGCTATTGCAAAAGCGAATTAATATAATTTTGTTCCTTAAAGATATGAATCTATATATATGTTTACACTCTCTTAAGATAAGCACAATATATAGAAAGACAATTACAGCATAATTTAAAATCTATATCACATTATTTTATCATTGACTAGTCACTAGTAATAGGAAAATTTAATTTTTGAAAGTTGCAGCTGGTTCTTTGACCGTTCAGATATCCAATTATATATGAAAGCCAGATGAGGCCTAAGAATTTGAGGCTCAAGATTTAATTCTGAGTTTCTCTTCCCGTGTTTTTATAGGAGCTGGGGGCTAAGATGCTATACTTTAATAAACAGCAGATGTTAACAAACTTTATAAAATCTGTTTTTAATTTATTGTATGATTCATATGTTGATTTCTAAGGAAATTTTAATCCTAAACCATAAATTTATGAAACTATATTAAGATAATATACTTTGTAATGAATGTCAACAAAAGTTATTTTATAAAAATATGTATAAATTTTTAAACATATGCCATAGATGGCCGGATAATCACGGTGAAAGTGTGCAGTGCTTATATCCTGGGACATCCGGCTTCATTTTCCTGTCTTATACCGCGTGGTAAAACTGTGGCTTATTTCCATAGAGGATCCGGGCTCAAATTCGGATCCAACACTTCCAGTTTTTCAGAGCCTATTTAACCCCATCCTTCAGCCAACCTGTTGACTCCATAATGTGTATTGGCTAACCTGTGATGAGCACTATAAGTAGCCACCACCAGATACAATATATCCCTCGTGCGATATGGCAGCTTAACTAACCTAACCTAACCTTATATCTCCAAGTGTTTTTTCAGATAGTGTCCGGTTACAGGTTCTTCAGGAACATCCTCCTCCAATCGACTGATCCTACCAAAAGTATGGGGGAGTCTGTAGTTGCTAAGAAATACCTCTTGCTTTGAAACAATCGAGTGAAAAGAGGTTTTAATTCAAATCAATAATCTATAAACATATGTTGCATAAAATATTTATTTTAAATAAAATTTAGAAATGTTATAAAAATTGAATTAATAATTATTTGCTAGATTTGCAACATATTTATGATTCCAGAAGAATCATAAAAGTTGTTGATTGTCATTATTTTGAAGTTGAAATCTATATGTTTATCCTTTATTTTATTAGAGTGTCAACCAGAAAGACAAATAATTTTTATCATCATGGACGCAAAAACCAAATTTATATCTTGTACCAGGTGATAAATTTTATAATTTTTTAAGTCAACTTTTTAAATTATGAAATTTTATTTATTTTTCCACTAACGGTTTTAGAGGTTGTTTATTTATTATAAAAAGTTTGATAGAAATAATAAAATATGTAAAAAAGAGGTTTAAGTAAAATTGTTAAATGAAAATCTTGATGAAAACTTTTATTGATATATCTATGCAAATTAGAGATCTGTAAAAAATTTCTCTAATGTATGAAGTGTGTTTTAAGCGAATATAAAGATAAACGAGATTTTAAGTTTCGTTTATTAAATTTATAAAAAAATATTTATCAATTCAGATATCAGATAAATCAAAGACCAAATCACACAGATTTCAACATATACGATTATTTTAAGTTATAATTTTTAAAACGAAATATTTATGTATGACTAATTGCAGAATTCAACTGATTTACATTACAACAAATCGATAAATATTGAATAATAAGAGACTTTTTGTGTTTAGAAAGATTAATTAATTACTCATAAAAGTAACTATCTACATTTTCCGAATATATATATTATTTTCAACAGATGATACCACTTTCCACTCAGTAAGAGTACTAAATGGCGGGGCTAAACAAGCCCTTCCACAGTCTGCCCATCCCTGCAGAGGGGTCAGCCGGATTGTGGAGGACGGGCCGGGCCCGGACCCCATGATAAATATTTTCAAGGTGTGGGACCCGAGACTCGAACCCGGGTGGCCCGGACCCCATGATAAATATTTTCAAGGTGTGGGACCCGAGACTCGAACCCGGGTCCTCCAGAGTGGAAAGCCGAAGCGTTTCTACGTGGCCAATCCGGCCGACTCTTTCCGAATATATTGTGTAAATTAAATACATTACAATTTTAGTGCTCCGTAATCAATAAGTAATAAAAAAACAATATTTTGCAAATGATTTTTTTATATTTTTTAAATCAATGTCGTTTTTATACTGTACTTGTTCAGTCGTGTCTCAGCTTGTCCAAACATGAATTTTTAAAGCTTAAAATACTACTGAGATAGTCTTATTCTATCGAATATATTCTTGATTATCAAATGATTTATTTTTTATATCCTTTCAAAATTTAATGCTAAAAACAACATTACTTTTGTATAGGTTAGGTTAGTTTGTTTAAGCTGCCATATCCTAATGGAATATTTTTTATCCGGCAGCGGCCACTTATAGAGCCGATCACAGACTGACAAACACCATATGACGTCAATAGGATGGTTGAAGGATGGAATTGAACGGGCCGAGCCTGGACTCGTCTTGAAATACTGGAGCTGTGGGACCTGGATTTGAACCCGATCCTCCAGGATGATAAGCTACAGCTTTTCCTCGCAGCCATCCAGCCGACCATTACTTTTGGGATATCTGATATATCCACATTCAAGATAATGCAATATCACAAAACGTAAAACTTCAATATCACAAAAAATAAATAGTATTTAATGAGAGACCATCTACACTTGTTACATTGCAAAAGCAAAAATTCATATAATAGTAAATTTAATATATACAAATTATTACTACTTGCGAAAATTTTAATGATGAATTTTAAATAAGGATTTCAGCTTCAGTAATTAACTGATGAATTAAATTACACAAATATTTCTGATGCATTTTTTCCTTTCTTCTAATTCTTTGATTTTTTCTGATCTTGATTCCTGTATTTGTATTTATGAGCTTGCATTGCGAAAATTAACATAGCTATTGCTTGTAGTATGGCATAAAAGAAAAATTCGTAGGACTGAAATAAATAAAATATAAATATTGAATTGAAACAGAAACTTTTATATTTGAATTTATTATTATTATTAATTTAAATTAAAATTAAATAATAACTAAAATAGGCCATTTTTAGAAAAAATCTTTTCTATTAAAATATTATATTCTGTTCACAGGGAGCTTACTTTACGAATTCCCAGATTTCAGTGTATTTTTTCAAGTATAAAATATCGAACAAAATCAAAAATATGTACATTAATTGCAATAAATTAATGCAAAATATACATAAGCATTCTCAAACTACGGTACATTAGGCCGGTTTGGCCGAGTGGAAACACTTCGGTGTTCACTGTTCGAATATCCGGTTCCACTCCTTGAAAAGTATCTATCATGATGTCCGGGCCCGGCCCGTCTATCCCTATCCTCCACATTCCCACTGAATCCTCCGCAAGGTTTGGTTGAAAAGCTTATTTCACCCCGTAATTTAGTATTCTTCAAGAATAAATGTGTCATTGTTGATTAAATAATAACTAAAATAGGCCATTTTTAGAAAAAATCTTTTCTATTAAAATATTATATTCTGTTCACAGGGAGCTTACTTTACGAATTCCCAGATTTCAGTGTATTTTTTCAAGTATAAAATATCGAACAAAATCAAAAATATGTACATTAATTGCAATAAATTAATGCAAAATATACATAAGCATTCTCAAACTACGGTACATTAGGCCGGTTTGGCCGAGTGGAAACACTTCGGTGTTCCCTGTTCGAATATCCGGTTCCACTCCTTGAAAAGTATCTATCATGATGTCCGGGCCAGGCCCGTCTATCCCCATCCTCCACATTCCCACTGAATCCTCCGCAAGGTTGGGCAGCCAATGAAAAGCTTATTTCACCCCGTAATTTAGTATTCTTCAAGAATAAATGTGTCATTGTTGACAAAAAAGCCACGGTAAGTCGCTATACGATATATGACTGCTTGATTGATTATCAGAGTTCTGTTAGCTTCGAAATGCGAAAAATCAAGATGGCAGTCTGAGAAGCAGAAACAGCATGTTCTTTTTCATCATGGTTTCATGCGAAAATTGGGTAAATAACTTCTTTTCCGGGTTGTTCCTAAGACAGCAATTCATCTGTATAAAAGCTTATATTGTCTTTTATCGGTGCTGATTATGAATAAACATTTTTAACAGTTATATAACAAATTATCTCATTATTATTATGATTTATTTTTAAAGACATGCATTCATTTAAATAAATACATCATTGCTTAACCATAAACTATTGATTTAGGTGAGTTTTATTTATTGTATTTTATTATGGTCGAATTTCATTGTTAAGAACAGAATATCTGTTTTTAACATTATATCAATGGGATATTCATTATCGTTTTACGAGATCTTACTTTGCGAACGCATTCCAGGGATGAATTAGCTTGCAATTTCGAGAAATACCTTTTACAGTGTTTATATTTTAAACGATGACCTTGTAGAAATATCATGACGCTCTACTTTTATATGCAATTATTATTATTATTATTAATTAATTATAACTGATAAATAGCTTTAGTTATAATAATTGTCGACCTTGTAGAAATATCATGACGCTCTACTTTTATATTTAATTATTATTATTATTATTATTATTATTAATTAATTATAACTGATAAATAGCTTTAGTTATAATAATTGTTATTTCATTGAGAATGATGATAAATCATAGGATATTATGAATGAAACAGCACAAATACAAGTCAGTGAGTTTGGTATTATTAGAGATTATACAAACACATATAACAAACTGACTGTAGGTTATTCATGAAATGAATCACTTATATCTCATTATTTGAATAATATACATGGTGATCGAAAACGCTACCACCAAACTTCAGGGAATGGTAGAACGAAGCAAGACAAGCATTTCTTGTGTGCACAATGTACTCTCTCCAGGGCATAGATTTTCAGCGTGCCGTAGAAGTTTAGCTTGAAAGCAGATTTTGTCGAGATTTCTTTTGTCCATCAGGAAAACGGAACAGATCGGAACATATTCATTCATGAATAATTAATTCTTTTATTAACAGTGGCTACATAGAGTAATCAGCTTACGAGAGGGGCTCGAAATCTCTGCTATATACAGTCTCACTGGCGTTGCATCGACTGTTGTACCCTTTCAAAAATCCTTGATGTTTCCGATACGATGCTGGCTCAATGAACATCACACAATGAGAGCCTATTCCGATTCAACAGCACTCATACATTAGACTTTTGAGATGATCCTACAGGAAGAAGTTCAAGTATGTCAAATTTGATGATCGTGGTGGCCAGGTTACAGGTCCTCGTCTGCCAATCCACGGATGACCGAATTGCGTGGTTTTAAAAAGTTTCGAATGCGTTTCTAAAATGGTTGCATTCGTGTCGTACTGAAACAATATTCCGGCCTACAGCGATAATGGAACATTCTCCAATAATTCCGGAACTACAACTTGAAGGAAAACACGATAGACTCGAGAGTCAAGATGGATACAATATATACGAGCCATGCAAAAGTCGCCAGAACTTCCGATCGAAACATTAACTCAGACCCGATGTTGAGACTTCAATTCCTGCCGCCACTTATTCCTTCATTCATGAACAGATTTTCTCAATAGAGGAGATGAAGCGCAATTGGACCGACGTGGACCGCTTTCATGCCAAACTTCTTAGGCGCTTAGCTCAAAATATATGCCCCGGAGAGAATACATTGTGAGGACAAAAAGTACTTGACTTGTCCCGTTTTGTTAACCATGAAGTTTGGCGGTAGTGTTTGATCACCCTGTATATTTTTAATATAAAAAATATATGAAAATATTTTATAATTTAAAAGTTTAGAAAAAAGTTTTAATAAACTCACCTGTCTTTGAAAGAGGTTCATCCCTGTAATTGCCATAACTATAATGTTTCCGATTGCAGTATTTATGAAAAAAAGAGCTGTAATTATGGTTTTCATAGTCGATGGTGCCTAAAGAATAAATTAAACAACTTTTATTTCTTATAATTTAAAATAATTAAAATTGAGAAAATTACCTCAGTATAAGCAAACTGTAGGCCAGAAATTGAAAACATAATTTCTCCAAAAGCTAAGAGAAAATATTGAGGTATCTGGAGCAATATAGAAAGTGAAGTAGAACCTATTGAGGAGTGTTGTAGCAATTCCTAAGAAAATAAAATAAGGAATAGTCTTCTCATTTGTAACAAGAACGTTACTAACACGTTAGTATTGTTTCCAGTCATTATACTCTATATTTACCACTGATTCGTTTTTATGGGAAATCATCGGGAATTTAAAAATTTCTTCCATGTTGTTTTGGCCTAAAGGAAAACTGTTGTTATATAAGATGAAACTACTATTTGTTTCATACCTTGAAAGAATAGAAGAAAAACATTCAACTCTTTTCAGATAAACTAATCCAACAAATAGACATTATATATTTATACGTACTCTGTGGAGTTTATGAATTTGTTACGTTGGATGTATAACATTGTTCCATTATTGTATAAACACTGCAAAAAATAAAAATAATTGGTTTGATAAATTCCATATGATCGTTAAATATTTTCGAAGAGAAATCAACAAAATACACACTTGTCTTTGGAAAAAAGAGCAACATAAAATGCAATATGGCAAAATACATTTAATGAAAATTCCTGTATTTCGTATATATTTATAAATATAACTAACGAATATAAATGCATAAATTGAGTACTAAAATCTAATTTGTAAACCGCTGGTCGAGGAAACATTCGTGAGAATACATACGGAAGTATAACCGTGGCTGACTGATATACGGCCATATTTTAATTACTTTCATTTGTGAAAAGAAAAAAAGCATTTATTGACATGTAAGTGTCCATTTGTATTTTACGGCTTCCTTAAATTTTGATGTTGATTACTAAATTTTTTCTTGCATGCACCCAGTAAGACTCGCAATATTTTATGTTTTATGTAACAAAAATATCGGCATATTGCCCCGGATTCATTCATTATTTTCAATAGTGCAATAATGTACAAGAGTTGTAGTCCTTTTAGCTTTTCTGAGCATTGGACGGTTACTAACAGTAAGAATGAATCATGGAGGTTTGTCGTTTGTCTATTATGATTCTTTTATAATCCTTTGTATTTATTCTTCATGTATTAATAGTTCTGTCTCTCAGCCAAATTGGCCGCTTCACCCGGGTCCTAGTCTTTGGAAATATCATGGGTTTCTGACACGCCGTCCTCCACAATTCGGTTGACCTTTCCGCAGAGATGAGCAACTTGTGGTAGAGCTTGTTTCATCCCACTACTTAGTATTCTTATTGAGTGGAAAATGGCGTCATATATCGATAAAATATCCTTCTGTCTATATTCAAAAATATTCAATCGAGAAGTCGTTAGTTATAGAGATCAGCCTGTGGATGTGGTGACGGACGGAGATAGACGAGTACGGGACCATATTATTAATATTTCTAAGGATGGGGCACGAGAATCAAACCCGGATCCTCCAGAAAGCCGAAACGTATCCGCGCGAACAATCCATCCGACTGATATTAAAGAATATTTCCGCGATGTTTTCTCTTTATATAAATACAATATTCTTTTTCCTCAGAACACTATCAAATCTTTGTGGATTAACAAAACCCTGAAACAATTTGAAAATATCTAGATCGGGAGGATTCTGTCTGATTTCAAAACACCTTATCATCAATATCGGCAGTCTATTTGGGATGTGAATGCTGCTTACCGCGGTTTGGAAAATATAATTTGTAACTCAGCTGAATCAATATCGATGCAGCCGATTTCCAATACAATCCTAGAATGACTGCCTTATAACGAGTGCCCGTAAAATTCTATAATCTTAAGATGAGTTTAATCGTTTTCGTTTCAATATTAAAATAACAGTTCATTTTTTGCAAACTTCTGTCGCAATATTCAATTCAGACGTATTCCTTCGGTTGACATCTCATCGAGAGACGATGAAGCGGGCCCTAGCAAGCCTATCATTTATCTTCATCTATATCTCAGGATGTCAATGAAATGAGTAAAAATCGAATAAAGGGCGCTGTTATTTTTGTATGTACAGTAGTGGCCAAAATTATGGAAACGTTTTGGTAAAAGTATATTTCTGAGGTTTGATGGCTGATGATACCACTTTTTTCGAGTAATACCATGAAATTATACATCAGTGGAAAGATAATTTAATCAGGAATATAATGCAATAACCTTTATGAAGTATTTTTTAATTAGAACAGCAGTTATAAAGAAGAAAATTGAAATACACAGAAAAAATGAGATATACAAAAATTCACACCCTGTAAGTTAAACTTAGTTGGGTAATCTTAAACATTAATTATGGTCTTACAATGCCTTTCCATGGAGTAAATCAAGTTTTTTAGTTCTGCAGCTATTATAATGTGAAATCAAGATTGAATTATTGCTTCTATTAATTGGGTTTTATTACTTGATTGCTTCTGACTTACAGGTTTCTTTAGTCAGCTCCATAGATTTTCTATTTGGTTAAGGTCTGGGTAAGGTAGGTAGTCAGCTCCATAGATTTTCTATTTGGGTAAGGTATTCCCAGGCCATTCCAGCAGTGGAATATGATTATCTTGAAATCAAGTTTTGCACACAGTACCAATATGATATGGAGCGGAATCCTGTTGAAATATAAATGCTTCATTATCCTGGAAAAGATCATGAGTGGAAGGCTTCAGTTTGGGTTCAAGTATTTTATTTATGTATTTATGGACATTTATATTCCTTTTAATCACACAAATTCTGCCTATAACTTTCGATATCATACAACTGCATATCATAAGCACTAACCGAGTGTTTCGTGGTAGGTGTAAAGCAATCAGGATTCAAATCTTCTCTTTTGCTTCTCATTATATATTTTATGCCATCATTACCAAACAGGGAGATTTTAGTCTCACCACTCCAAATAACACTGAACCATTGTTCCAATGTCCAGTTAATATGGATTTTTAGCCCTGTTTAAACTTTTCAATCTTTGTTTGAGATATAAAAGTGACTTTTTTCGTGGAATTCTAGCATTTAAACAAAATTACTGCAATCTGTGCTGAACAGATTGCAGTAACAATTTGCACTCAACTTCATATTGCATTGCTTCATCTCATTTTGTATATATCCAGATGATTTTCTTCTGTCACATAGTCATAGCCTCTCAATTCTTCTATCATCATTTGCTGTTGTCACCTTTTTCTACCTTTACCAGTCTAGTTTTGTAGGGATGAGTTTCCTTATGCCTCTTCAAAAATTTAGAAATGCCATTTTTGAAATGTGAAATCAAGATTGAATTATTGCTTCTATTAATTGGGTTTTATTACTTGATTGCTTCTGACTTACAGGTTTCTTTAGTCAGCTCCATAGATTTTCTATTTGGTTAAGGTCTGGCTATTCCCAGGCCATTCCAGTATTAAGATTAAGTTTTCACCAATTTTTCTTCTAATTTCTTCATAACTATAGCTTTGCTCACCTTATAGCACTATTTTACATTACTTTCTACGTGAACAGTCAAATCTTTGGGCCATTTCTTTAATTTTATTATGTTTTACAAGTTCCCTAAATGAAAGAACACACATAAAACCATTCAGTTTGATAGCAATCACATAACACACTGACTAATGTCCTCCTCTCAGCTCCAATATATGATATCAATAACTGAATCCTACTGTGACCGTACTGGCTCTCTACCTATTCATGCTCATTAGCTACATTCAAATGAAGGGAGGCTATATCATATTAACCTAAACAAGATGTGCTTATATATTCTGGTTATTTAACTATAGCTTTTCATAGAATACAGATAATTGAACAATCTTTGTTGAATTACATTCTTGATTAAATTATCTTTCCACTAATATATAATTTTATGGTATTACTCCAAAAAAGTGGTGTTATAGGTAAATATAAACAAAGTAAATATTTTAAAATAAATACAAACAACAAAGTAAATATTTTAAAATTTCAAAATTACCCGACATTCTTTGAATTAAACCTGCACAAGAACACTTTCCATTTATTACTGCATATTAACTTATTTAAAAAATGTACCTTTACTATTTGATTCTTCTTTGTTTCTAAATAGGTATTTGGTACTTCATTCAAACTACAATTCATAGCATGTAGCTGAAAATTGTGCTAAAAAAAATTTTATTATTATATGTTTTAAATAATAAAAAATATTAAATAAAATGAATGTTCAAATTAACAATATTTAGTAAACTTCTATTCATTAGTATAATTCTGAAATCATATCTTATTTAGATTTAGTGTTAAACAAACATATTTTGTTGAAAATATATATTCATCAAAAATATAAATTAAATTATTCAGAGCTAATGAGTGAAATACCTGTTCGCTTTTCATATCAGATAAATGCAGTTCTATTGATAAGGGCAATAGAGTACGGTTAATATCAGTATTATCAAAATTCGTATTATTTTCGATGTCATTAAAGGCGAAATTTTTCTGTAAAATAAATGTAATTCTTTTATTTCTTTTGTTATTAAAAATACTAAAATGAACACTTCTGTTATCTGATTTATGATAATCAATGAAAAAAATAGAAGAAATTTAGGAAAATAGCATCCGATACTTCTATTGATAACTCAAGGAATCCAGCTACAACAAATGCAAATGACAAAATAATTCCTCCAATAGTCATTCTCTGCAATGGCCTAAATGAATAAAAGAAAAACGTAAATTATTAATTAAATTTTTGTATCGTAGATATTTCTGATTAACTATAAAATATTATTGAAAATTATTGTTCGATGTTTCAAAATTTCGAGAAGAAAAATAAATAAAGATTGTAAATAACATAAATTAAATATTTATAAGAATTACAGTTGTTGAAGACAAATATTTCTTTATAGATGTGAAGAAAGGTTATGGTAAATTATATTCACAGAAGATTTAGAAAATATTATAATGAAAACAAGAAGTTGTATTTTTTTATAAAAGAATGAAATCTGGAAAGAAGTCACAGAATATGAAATAGAATTAAATTATAAAAGAAACAGAGGAGTAAAAAGTATAGGAGAAGATGGGGAAAAGTGAGACGTCAAAAAATATAAGAAGCCATATTCTGAATCCATAATAAGCCATATTTACAGCTGCATCTTCCTTTCATTGTTTCAGTATCATACAGCCATATCTTTATTGACTACTAGCAATATTTGGAAACATAAAACAAACTACAAATACAAGCATTTTATTATGCAAAAAACTTTCCATGTCTCATTATGCCCCAAGCAAATGGAGTACACTGAGACGAAAGCTGTAACTGTTTCTTTTAGACACTTTGGCTGTTTTATCAATGTTAGCTCATGGTGGAATAAATAGGCAACAAGAGATTTTTCTTGCTCCTCAGTGAATATCTTTATCAGTTCATATCTTGGTCCCATTCTTACGTATGAATCTTTTTTAAATTTATAATACCGAGTATATCTGGATACTGTTTGAAAGTTAGCTTCATTTTTGACGCTGCTTTTTTTACAATCATCCCTTTCTCTATCTCCATCCGAACTGGTTGTTTTTTCAGAAAAAGTGCCAATAATTATCCTCCTCTTTCGATTTCTTGGCAAGTTTTCAACTGCAAAAAATATTATTAAAATTATTACTGGAGAAATTTATGCCTCTGACAAATTGTTTATTTAAAATTAAATATTTTCCAACTGTTTGAATGTAGAATAATTGGCAAAATTATTATTGGGGTACAGTGAAACAGTTCCACTCTATCCCAACAACGATTTTGTCGATGTTTTCTATATAAACTTTTATTTGCCATTTTGGAAAATGCCCGTTATATTTTCCAGATAGAAAACTGCGGCAATTGCATTATTTTGACAGCGCCATGGTAATGTTTACTTGACAATACTTATCCTCTCGAGGGCGCCCGCCTTGACATGGCGATAGCACTTACCGGAGGTCACTATGCCCATATCTGTACAGCCGGGCCGATATGTCCATAGTAACAGAAAAAAACTAAGAGGTTGCCAAATGCTTGGCGAAATTCTTGCGAAGACGACTCCACACCACGGGTGTGCAGATGTCGGTGTGCATCAGCGGTCGTCGAAAGGAAGTGGTTTTCCCGAGTAGACAGCCGCGGGAAGTCCTAGCCGGATAATTCGCCCTCGGATCTCGTTTGACTTTCTATAGAGAGAATGTCCTTGCGACGATATATCCGTATGGCGAATTGTCCTAATAGCGAGTCCAACTAATGAGCCGCTGTCAGGATAATGCCAGAATCGAAAGTATGTCCCAGTCCGCCCCTGACTATGATTCACAGATTACTGTACAGTAAAGCTCTTTAGTTAGTCTAATGATGCCGAAATCTAGAACATTTCTACCATGGTAACAATCAAGATGTGTTCTCTCGAACTAAAGACTCATTTAGTATGAACGCACAAAACATACTAGTGTGCATTGTGTATACACTATCTATATGCCATTACCAATATCCAGTATGTATACTTTCATGTACTTTGTGCACACATTAAACGATTCGTCTATACGAAGTAGAGTACATCGCGTATCAAGATGGCTTCTATAGTTGAAATGTCGGTGGATGCGGTTAGGCCACGCTTGCCCAATTCCCAGTTGCTCGAATCTTACTTGCCTGATTCCCACTTGCCCGAATCCCATTTGCCTGATTCAAGTGAAGAAATTCCTACAGGATTGGTAGAGCGTGGCTGCAACCACTTTCTCTGGTGGATGCTATAGTTCGCCACTCGACCGTCCGAGTCCCTGCGGATCCGGAATTAAGAATTTGTCCGACGTCTGAACGGCCCACATCCAGTCCCCAGTTGCTGCCCCTAGTAAAGAAATTCCTATAGAGTCGGTAGAGTGTGGCTCATGTCGTATTCTGAGACTTTAGCCAAAGCTTTTCCCCTGCTCCACCTACGAGGGGCAAATCAAATGCGGAGGATAAATCAAGATGTATAACATAGGTGTCCTTCAAATTTTCCATATTATTCAAGATTATCCGCTTTGTATGTAACAGATTAGTAATACAGGAACGATTATTAATTGCATAATGTTAATTTACAGATAGTACATTCTTGATATTAAAAGACAAAATTTTATGGATCATTTTCTCAAAAATTTTGAGAAAAGCACAAGATATTGCAATCGGTCTGTATGAAGAAGATAAATTAGGATCTTTTTTCGATTTACAGATTGGAATCAGGTAAGTGGTTTGCCACTGTAATGGGGAAAAAGTATATACAATATTTAAGCTACATAAGAAAGTGTATCAATAATATATAAAGGAAGTTTTCTATAAAAAATCGGAGGTATCAGATCAAGTCCAGCAGCAGTATTCTTCAGATGTTTCAATGCCAACAGAAAATCGTTCTTAGTAAAAAACATATGAATTGTATTATTCATATTATTAATTTTTGTAGTGTCCCATTGATTATTATTTCTTTTTAGAAAATTTGGAATAAAGCTCAGCAAGGATATCCTTCTGAACACTAAACGATGGATAGCTATCTTTATTTCTTAATTTTTTCCTTGAAAAAGCCGGAAGAGTTCTCCAAAAAATTTATTTGAGGATAAATTATCAACTGAAAGCGAATCAATATAATTCATTTTAGATTTTTTTAAATGATACATGTATGATTTATCATATTTTTTATATTGAATTAAGTCAGATGTCGATTGGTTTTTTTTTCCATTTTTTATAAAAAGAATTCCGTAACCTTTTTAAATGTATTATATCAGTTGTAATCCATGGAAATCTATCTCTATTGATGGAATCCATGGAAATCTATCTCTAATCTATGAAAAAAAAATGAACGCGTAATAATGCATTTTATAAAATGTTCTTAAATGTTTCATCACCAATCAATATGCTAATTATTAAATATCACATAAAATTTAAATTTTAGCAGATTTTTTTTTGTTATTCCAATTATAAATTTGAATATTCTTACCTAATCCTAGTCACAGAGATTTTTCTCTTATCTCAACTACGGGTATTCGAAATTTTAAGAGTCATTTGAAATTACTTGTTTTATATGAATAATATTTTATTTATTTTGTCATCTTTTATAGAATATAACATAGTTATCCTCCCTATAAAATATGTATTTTTTGTTTGTAGTATAACTTACATATATATATATTTTTTTTTTGTCAACAGATGACGCCACTTTCCACTCAGTAAGAGTACTAAGTGGCGGGCCAAACACACAGGCTCCCCACCCCTGAGGAGGGGTCAGCCGGATTGTGGAGGATGCCGATCGACGGACGGGCCCGGACCCCATGATAAATATTTTCAAGGGGTGGGACCCGAGACTCGAACCCGGGTCCTCCAGAGTGGAAAGCCGAAGCGTTTTAAATATAAGGTTAGGTTTGATTAGTTATATTACGTCGCCATATCCTTATGGGATATTCTGTATCTGGCGGCGGCCATCCATTTATAGCGCCCATCATAGGCTTGAAGGATGGGATTCAATGGTCCGGGCCCGGACCTCTCCTGAAAAACTGGAGGTGTAGGACTAGAGTTGAACCCGGATCCTCCAGGGTCGGCCTGGAGGATCCGTAGTAAAGCTTCGGCTTATCACGGGCCCGGATGGCCTCGTGATAAGCCGAAGCTTTACCACGGGGCCATCCGGCCGACTGTTTAGTAAATATAAGAATGTAATTATTTATACTATACATAAATGCCAATTAAAATATTTTTATTAATTGCTGATTTTTAGAACTTATATTGAAGCATTTTTATATAGGTGTAAACAGGGGCCTAGAGTAGTCTGTGCCCTGCTGCAAAGTTCTTTTATAGCGCTTTTCTAACCAATCTTAAGACATGGATGACCTTAAGTAATTTTTTTATTTTTAGTTTAGAATCAGTTTAATCGTTTTTTTTTTTTTAATTAAATAGGCCTATTTAATATCCTCCTTATACTCCAGAAATCACTTCTTTGCATCAAAAAGTTCAAAAACTGCGTCAGTTTTCATATTAATGTTTGATTTATCACGCCAAACGATAAATAGTGCTTCTTGTTGCACTCCGCATATCAAATTTAAAAATGACATCAAAATCAAAAATTGCAAATAGATGCAGCTGAATTTAATACAGAACAATTATTAAGAAGTTATTTAATAACTTCATGCAATTAACTCGACCAATCCATGCCAGTTGCAAATAGATGCAGCTGAATTTAATACAGAACAATTTTTAAGAAGTTATTTAATAACTTCATGCAATTAACTCGACCAATCCATGCCAATCCCGAGTTTTCTATGTTAATCAAATTTAGCAAAATCATAAAAGAAATATCAATTTTTAAGCTAATTTTTGAAATAATGAAACTTTATCCATATACCAATAATAATAATTTTTTACACTGTAAATTCCTTGCTTACTTATATCTATAGAATCCATGGCAAGAAGAGAAAAAAAATTAAATTCAGCATAAATTTAATTATTAAAGTGAAGGAGACAATGATTCGCTATGAATGCAAGAATATCTAGACCCGCAGAAAATTAAATTCAGCATAAATTTACTTATTAAAGTGAAGGAGACAATGATTCGCTATGAATGCAAGAACATCTAGACCCGCAGAAACGTGTTCTTTACAGCCCTACCAACTACTACCCATTCACTGTTTAAATTAAATATTTTTAGATTTTATACTCCCATATATTAACGCTTATTTTATACAACTAAAAAGTTTAAAACGTCTAGTCGGATTTTTGACTTTCGCTCACCCAGACCGACAAAAGTGACCACTGTGCGGCGGGGTGGTATACACAATGGTAAAACCAAAGACACCTCCCCTCTTTGGAAGGGCGAGAATCTCCCCCGGTTCGATCACCGATGCAGCGCCTGACTAGTGGACCACTGTCAGCGCCTGACTGGTGGGCCACCGTGGAGACGATATTCGACCGACGCCGTGCAATGGCCGGGTACTTTTTTTTTGTCAACAGATGACGCCACTTTCCACTCAGTAAGAGTACTAAGTGGCGGGCCAAACAAGCCCTTCCACAGGCTGCCCACCCCTGCGGAGGGGTCAGCCGGATTGTGGAGGACGGGGATCGACGTGCCGGGCCCGGACCCCATGATAAATATTTTCAAGGGGTGGGACCCGAGATTCGAACCTCGGTCCTCCAGAGAGGAAAGCCGAAGCGTTTCCACGCGGCCAATCCGGCCGACTATGGCCGGGTACTTGCCGAATATCTCTCGGATCAACTCCCCGAGGTTTTGTGATTCCCTAGGAAGCAAGCTTCCCCGGCCCCGGGTACTTGCCGAATATCTCTCGGATCAACTCCCGAGGTTTTGTGATTCCCTAGGAAGCAAGCTTCCCCTTCTTCTGGATGAACCCACTCAGCCCGAGCAAGGCCAACTCTCGAGTGGGCACTATAACGGCTTCTATCCTTCCACCATCCATCCCTTCGGCACGGTACAACGCCTTGGGATTGGGACCCTTATAGAGGACTCGTACCTCAACGCCGGCGTACGTCGGGCCGAGAGGTGTCCGGGGCCGGCCAATTGAACCCCATCCTTCAATCAGACGATTGAAAGATGGGTGAAGGATCATAGTTGTTGGCAGCCTGTGATGGGCTCTATAAGTGGCCTCCGCCCTTTCGAAGGCATCCGCATGGACGTGGCGAGAGGGCTTACCGGCTGTCACTATGCCTGTACCTGTTCAACCGGGACGGTACGTTCATAGTGACAGGGAAAAACAAAGAGGTTCCCAAATGCTTGGCGAAATTCTGACGAAGACGACCCCACACCGCGGGTGAGCGTGTGCAAATGTTGGTGTGTCCGCGGCTCGTCGAAAGGGTTTGGCAGCCCCGAGTAGACAGCCGTGGGAAGTCCTAGCCGGATAATTCGCCTTTGGATCTCGTTTGACTTTCTATAGAGAAATCCAGCAACAAAACTGGTCGGCCTGGGAGAGTCCCTGGCCCCGGCCCCCAGTAGTAGCTGCCCCTAGTGAAGAAATTCCTATAGGGGCGGTAGAGCATGGCTGCACCCATCCCTCGCTATTGGATGCTCTGTAGTTCGCCACTCGACCGTCCGAGTTCTTGCGGATCCGGGATAAGAATCGGTCCGACGTTTGCCCTGAGTGAGGTACGAGTATTCTATAAGGGTCCCAATCCCAAGGCGTTGTACCGTGCCGAAGGGATGGATGGTGGAGGGATAGAAGCCATTACGGTGCCCACCCGAGAATTGGCCTTGTTCGAGCTGAGTGGATTAATCCATAGGCCGGGGAAGCTTGCTTCCTAGGGAATCATAAAACTTCGGGGAATTGATCCGAGCGATGTTCGACCACGGCAAGGCGCCAGACCCCGGCCATTGCACGGCGTCGGTCGATATCGTCTCCATAGTGGACCACCAGTCAGGCGCTGACTGTGGGCTGCATCGGTGATCGAACCGGGGGAGATTCTCGCCCTTTTTCTGTTGGGTTGGACCGCGCGGTCACGCGTTCCACCCTCCCGTTGCGATTATTAGTAAGAGTTCTGCATTCTAAAGAAGGTTCGGCGATTCCTTTCTTTCCGACCTTCCAGTGGGCTGCCGCATTTTTGCGGCGGTTGTGCCCGAGCTATGGTATCCTAAGGGAATCTCCTCCTCTATGAGATTATATAGTAGCAAATCCGTTCAGTTTCTTTGTATCTTCGATCCCTTCGGGGACGAAGACGGCCAATCGTTACAGTAGCAAATACAGCCTCTTTGTGTCTCTGCTCCCTTTGTGGACGGAGGCGATTCTCGGCAATGTAAAGGTCGATTCGACGACACAGTGCAAGAGATACGAATGCGGCCTTCTTACCCTAGGCCTGGAAAACCTGAGCGAGTCCGCCGTATTCGTATTTCGTTCGCTTTGTGGATCAGGAGGTTGCAGGCGAGTACGCACCCCAGTAGCAAGCTATGATTAAGCCGAGATTATTATCGCAGACGTTAAATATCCTGAAGTACCCTAGTAGGTAGAGCAGGGGAGCGGCTTTTTGGCCTGTCTCAGAATATAATATGAGCCAAGTGGCCTCCGCCCCACCCCTTGAAAATATTTATCATGGGGTCCGGGCCCGGCCCGTCAATCCGTCCTCCACAGTCCGGCTGACACCTCCGCAGGGGTGGGCAGCCTGTGGAAGAGCTTGTTTCACCCCGTCACTTAGTATTCTCCCTGAATGGAAAGTGGCGTCATCTGCTAACAAAAAAAAGTGGCCTCCGCCAGATAAAGAAAATCCCATGAGAATATGGCGGCTTAACCAAACCAAACACTTTTACTGTCTCATCGTTCAACCGATATCAATAGTCGGCCGAATTGGCCGCGTGGAAACGCTTCGGCTTCCACTCTGGAAGACCCGAGTTCGCGTCTGAGTCACACCCCTTGAAAATTTTATCATGGGGTCCAGGCTCATGTCGTATTCTGAGACTTTAGCCAAAGCTTTTCCCCTGCTCCACCTACGACGGTCTCATCGTTCAACCGATATCAATAGTCGGCCGGAGCGGCCGGATGGCCGAGTGGTAACGCGTTGGCGTACCACGCTGGAGGACCCGGGTTCGCGTCCCGGGTCTGGTCCCGGATTTTTTCGGGGTGCTGGGCCCGGCCCGGTGATCCCCGTCCTTCACGAAATACCTAATACGGCGGACTCGCTCAGGTTTGCCAGGCCTAGGGGTAAGAAGGCCGCATTCGTATCTCGTGCACTGTGTCGCCGAAGCGACCTTTAAAGGGCCGAGAATTGCCACCGTCCACAGAGGGAGCGGAGACACAAGAGGCGTGTATTTTTTTTTGTCAACAGATGACGCCACTTTCCACTCAGTAAGAGTACTAAGTGGCGGGGCGAAACAAGCCCTTCCACAGGCTGCCCACCCCTGCGGAGGGGTCAGCCGGATTGTGGAGGACGGGGATCTACGGGCCGGGCCCGGACCCCATGATAAATATTTTCAAGGGGTGGGACCCGAGACTCGAACCCGGGTCCTCCAGAGTGGAAAGGCGAAGCGTTTCCACGCGGCCAATCCGGCCGACAGAGGCGTATATTTACTGCAAGACTGGTGCTCATTACTGAGCGACCGCACAGTCCCCGAAGGGATCGAAGCTTATAGGTTATAATAAACCATTTTTATCTCCACCTGTTTAAATATTAAAGAATTAGAGAAAAATAAGCACTCTTCCCCCGATTACCATCTTCCCCCAATCCACTCTATATGAAGGAGAGATAAATTATTAAACATAAAAATTATGTACAAAGCGAAATCCGGTGTTAAATATACTGTGGAGACACGGAATTCGGGCTTGCTATGTAGAACGTCACTCCATTCCTCATCATAATTTAACCGGTAATACACTTTAAAGAATAGATCACTATCCGTTGTTTATCCCGCAGCTGGTCCGAGGTATTCGGTTCTCCGCAGCTGAGGAAAGGAGAATAAAAAACTTTAAAAAGGACGGTCAAGCATTGACCGATCCTCGTATTTTTGCGTGAAACTTCGTCCCTAGGATCGTAAATCTCGAAAACAAAACTGTTTACGAGTTTAATTTAAGTCCTTTAATCCAATAGGATCATTTAATCTTACAGGATAGGATTTGATTTTTTTATCAAAGTTTAATTTATATTATTGACAATACACGGAGATAAATGTTAAGAAAATATCTTAACATTTATTATTATTTTATTATTATATGGGATTCGCTAATACTACATAGGAAATTTTATTATTTCATCTTTTTATTTAAATATTATTATTTAATTATTGTATTATCAATTTTATTTTTATTCAAATAGATTTATGTTGTTATTATTTTATTTACTATTCAATTATATCGTTTATTGTATTTCATATAATTTTATTATTATTATTATATTTCATATAATCTTATTAATTTATTTTATTTTTTCTATTCGTTAAAAATCATCGAAACGAAAGCAAGCTCTCTCTAAATCCTCTCGTTAGATATTATTGTTAATTTTCTTATATAAAATAAATACAAATTAAAAGGGGTAAGAATTATCTTCGTTCGAGAACTGATATAGTGAGAAAGTCGTATCAAGAGAACGGAACTAAAATATCGGAAATATAAACTAATGAGTCCTAATTTATTCCGTATGGGGCTGAATAGTGATTTTGATGGAGAGAGGGAGAGAGCGAGAGAGGTTGTTCCTCTCTCAGAGATAGTATCAATTAATTTAAAAAGAGACAAGGACAGCAAAAGCTAAGAGAAAAAAGATAGAATAATACCGCCAGGAAAGACTTTGGTTTCCGATTGATCAAAAAACATCAAACTCTTCCATGTTTGTTGAGCAATCGAGGAAAAATATCCCAACCTGTTTGGCTTTGCTAGATAGTCCGTTCCGTTTCGTAATGATCGTTTCTTTGATTTTTTTCTAATGGAGAATCAAATAAACGTTGAATAAAAATATATGTAGTAATTTTTCCATCTTATGCACACTTATCTGCGCTCGAATCGGCCGATGTTCGCAGATCCCACAATGCCAATGGATGGTAATAATAAGTAATAACGCTATGTGTTAGCAGTATTACTCTACATTGCTAACATAGCATTATTTATGGTGTCACGATGTCGTAACAATGAATGACGTTATTATGATGTCAAGTTACCACGATGATGTCATCATGACATTTATGCTGACTAAATCAACGTTGGCATCAAAAGCCAATGGATTTTAAATGCTAAGTAAATGAAATTTGGAAAGTAGATTATTTTGGTACACGAAAAGCCAATGGATTCTAACAAGTATTTGAAATTCATTGGCTTTTTGTATCCAATTTTAACATTGATATGGAAAACATGATGTCATTATGACGTCAGCATCGTGAGGACGAGATGTCACTTTTTGTTACATCATTTTGGCGCCATAATTTTTCAGTATTTGTGACGTCATTCATTGTTGCGTCATGTTGATAATATTGCCATAGATATTAACGCTAGAATAGATATCTATCGCAATGTTAACGCTAGAATAGGGTCGACGTGACCCTACATAAAAATCTACCAGCAAATCGTTTTATATTATATTTCACCATACTCATAAGTATCACTAATTTCTATCAAATATAAATTCGAATAATTAACATTTCTATAAGAAATCAAAAAATTTATATTTAAATATTGAATCAAAATATTAAAATTTGGAGGAAAAATCATGTCTGTTTAAACTTATTGCATTTTTCATTTTCTATTAGAAAATGGGGGAATTATATCTAATATTAACGATTCTGAGTTTTTCTGGGAATATTATATTTATTACAAATATTTATGATTCCGTTTAAAGATTCTAAATCATTTTCCATTTAAGATGCTAAAGCTGCATGAGATTTCACGAATTTTTTTCGTTTTAATTGTTACACGCAATTATAAATACAATGCAATTTTGATGTCTTCCACCAATCCACTATAGCTTTACAGATAACTGCAGAAATGAATCAATGTGTTATACCTTGAATCCCTAAAAAGTCTGGATGTAGAATATAGAGTCGATCTCAAATTATTCAACAAGTAGACCGATGCTTTATTGTCCTATCATGCAATTGTCTTCAGTGCATCTCATCGAAAGACAATTAATCATGTTTTATTTTTTTAATTTAGAAAAATTAAAAATTTTTTAGAGAAGACAAGGAAGAAAAAGGGGAAGAAATCTCAAGAATAATTTCAAAAATAAAATTGCGAGGGAAATACCTAGAAGAGCTATTTATCCAGGTAAATTCAGCAACTTTTTAAAATTAATAAATATTTTAACAAAAAAGCATATTGTCTTGGTTAGATTAGTAAGATTAAACCGCCATATTCTCATGGGCTATTCTGATTCTATAGCTACTTTTAGAGCCCATTACAGGCTGATTAATGCCTGTAATGGGCTCTATATATATGATATTGGTATTTTTAAAAATTTTATTTCAAACAAATAATATTTTTAATAAAATTTTACTTTAGTTTTAAATGATATTCATTTAAGTTTTAAAAAATATGATAGGTTAGGTTTTGCGAGGTTTTAATTATATCGCAGAATCTCACAAGAATTTGAATTCTTGGCACAAGCATATAAACTATTACTATTACTTTTTAGAATCCTATCAAATGAGTTAATTCATTAATTCATTAATTCTTTAATTCTACAAAAACCCACCAAATTGGAAAGCCAAGTCACTGGTGAGTAAGCCAAATTAACATCAACAATTAAAAAGATTTTGAATACATTTAACATAATTACCTAAATTACAGTTAAAATAATCAACATCAAGAAATTTTGGTTAGTTACAATTCTATTTTCATGGGATCTTGAAGAGATCTCCAATCTAATTCTGTCACAAGTAAAAATATTATGTTTTCTAAGATTATTTTTTGGAACACTTAAATAAATATTCACATTAGAGAAATTATTTTTTAGAGTAAAATAAAACAACTTAAAATCATAACATAAAACTCTGTTTCTAACTGTTAAATTTTTAATTTTAATGTTATAATCATGACACACAAAATTTTGAGAGCATAATTTTAATTTTTGATAATACATGTTCTAATTTATCGATATGAGTTTTAGCAGCTGAAGACCAGATGATGATGGCATAATCAGGCCCTACATATAAAACTCATATCGATAAATTAGAACTAATTTATCGATATGAGTTTTAGCAGCTGAAGACCAGATGATGATGGCATAATCAATTGTTGACTGAATAAAAGAGAAATATAAAATTTTTCGAACAGAATATTGTTTTAAGTAGTACAAGTTACGGAATAGAATTCCCTGTTTTATTTTTAATCTTCTAATAATATCATTGATATGGCAAGAAAAGGATAATTTACTATCAAAAGTTACACCGAGATCGCAAACAGTTTCAGCTACAGAGATTTTGACGTTATCAATAAAAATATCTTTAGGTATAGTATGTCTGTTAGAAAAAAAGATAGATTTAGATTTATCCTTATTCAATATCATTTCATTATTATTAAGCCAAGATGTAACTTTATATAAATCATTAACTAATTCTGTGTGAATAGAATTAAATAGCTTCAAGTCATCAGCATATGCTAATAAGGTAGAGTTTGTTAAGTAAAGTAGAGGATCTATATAAATTATAAACAATAAAGCACTTAAGGGAGAACCTTGTAAAACGCCTCGCTGTAGCAGGAATGGATCAGATAAAGTCGATTTACATTTAAGACGAGCAAACCTATTAGATAAATATATCAAAATCCATTGAGAAAAACACAAATCTATAGATGAAATACTTATAAGACGATTATATAAAATGTCATGATTTAGCAAATCAAATGCGGAAGATAAATCAAGATGTATAACATAGGTGTCCTTCAAATTTTCCATATTATTCAAGATTATCCGCTTTGTATGTAACAGATTAGTACTACAGGAACGATTATTAATTGCATAATGTTAATTTACAGATAGTACATTCTTGATATTAAAAGACAAAATTTTATGGATCATTTTCTCAAAAATTTTGAGAAAAACACAAGATATTGCAATCGGTCTGTATGAAGAAGATAAATTAGGATCTTTTTTCGATTTACAGATTGGAATCAGGTAAGTGGTTTGCCACTGTAATGGGGAAAAAGTATATACAATATTTAAGCTACATAAGAAAGTGTATCAATAATATATAAAGGAAGTTTTCTATAAAAAATCGGAGGTATCAGATCAAGTCCAGCAGCAGTATTCTTCAGATGTTTCAATGCCAACAGAAAATCGTTCTTAGTAAAAAACATATGAATTGTATTATTCATATTATTAATTTTTGTAGTGTCCCATTGATTATTATTTCTTTTTAGAAAATTTGGAATAAAGCTCAGCAAGGATATCCTTCTGAACACTAAACGATGGATAGCTATCTTTATTTCTTAATTTTTTCCTTGAAAAAGCCGGAAGAGTTTTCCAAAAAATTTATTTGAGGATAAATTATCAACTGAAAGCGAATCAATATAATTCATTTTAGATTTTTTTAAATGATACATGTATGATTTATCATATTTTTTATATTGAATTAAGTCAGATGTCGATTGGTTTTTTTTTCCATTTTTTATAAAAAGAATTCCGTAACCTTTTTAAATGTATTATATCAGTTGTAATCCATGGAAATCTATCTCTATTGATGGAATCCATGGAAATCTATCTCTAATCTATGAAAAAAAAATGAACGCGTAATAATGCATTTTATAAAATGTTCTTAAATGTTTCATCACCAATCAATATGCTAATTATTAAATATCACATAAAATTTAAATTTTAGCAGATTTTTTTTTGTTATTCCAATTATAAATTTGAATATTCTTACCTAATCCTAGTCACAGAGATTTTTCTCTTATCTCAACTACGGGTATTCGAAATTTTAAGAGTCATTTGAAATTACTTGTTTTATATGAATAATATTTTATTTATTTTGTCATCTTTTATAGAATATAACATAGTTATCCTCCCTATAAAATATGTATTTTTTGTTTGTAGTATAACTTACATATATATATATTTTTTTTTTGTCAACAGATGACGCCACTTTCCACTCAGTAAGAGTACTAAGTGGCGGGCCAAACACACAGGCTCCCCACCCCTGAGGAGGGGTCAGCCGGATTGTGGAGGATGCCGATCGACGGACGGGCCCGGACCCCATGATAAATATTTTCAAGGGGTGGGACCCGAGACTCGAACCCGGGTCCTCCAGAGTGGAAAGCCGAAGCGTAGTAAATATAAGGTTAGGTTTGATTAGTTATATTACGTCGCCATATCCTTATGGGATATTCTGTATCTGGCGGCGGCCATCCATTTATAGCGCCCATCATAGGCTTGAAGGATGGGATTCAATGGTCCGGGCCCGGACCTCTCCTGAAAAACTGGAGGTGTAGGACTAGAGTTGAACCCGGATCCTCCAGGGTCGGCCTGGAGGATCCGTAGTAAAGCTTCGGCTTATCACGGGCCCGGATGGCCTCGTGATAAGCCGAAGCTTTACCACGGGGCCATCCGGCCGACTGTTTAGTAAATATAAGAATGTAATTATTTATACTATACATAAATGCCAATTAAAATATTTTTATTAATTGCTGATTTTTAGAACTTATATTGAAGCATTTTTATATAGGTGTAAACAGGGGCCTAGAGTAGTCTGTGCCCTGCTGCAAAGTTCTTTTATAGCGCCTTTCTCTATTTTTTAAAAACAATAGTGGCTAATTTTCGGGTAATAGAAATAATCAAAATATATATATTGTTATTAATAATATAATTTAATTTAAATCTTTATAGAGTACCTAGTATACAATATCATGTAATTAATTACATAAAACACTACATAAGTACTAACAAGTAAGTAGTATACATAAAACAAAACGGATTTACTCGTATTATAAATTCTTAACAAAATTAAATTTATAAGCAAACATTAATATTAAAATTTTACTTTCCTGGCTTTTATGCTAGAAAATTTTCATCAGTAATTTCTTTATTACTTAGCATGGTAGCTACATCATGTTCTATTGCAATTATTGATAAACCTACTAACCAATCTTAAGACATGGATGACCTTAAGTAATTTTTTTATTTTTAGTTTAGAATCATAATTTATTTAATTGCAAAATTGCTCATAATAATCAGCATACATTTTATTTTAAAAAATAATCTTGTAAGGCGTCCCCATACGGGGGGCCTGATGCTGTGCATCACTTGCATCGTGCCTTGGTTGTAAAATCATTTTAACGATTTAATTTATTTATAGCCACAAAATGGTGTGGAAATGGAAATATCGCCGAACATTATGATGATTTGGGAGAGAAAAGAGATACAGATGCCTGTTGTCGTAGTCATGATCATTGTGAAGACAGTATTGAAGGCCATGGATATAAATATGGATTGAAAAATCCTACTTCCTATACAATGTGCATATTGCTAATTATTGCTTTCAAATACAATAATTTATAAATTTAATTGAAAATAATTAGTAAAATTAAAATATAGGGGACAGTAACCTAATTTAATTACACTCAGCCCTCGATTTCCACGGTAGATACGTTCCTGGAAAAATCGTGCAAACCGAAACCGTGTAAAACGAGACGCAGAATTCATACAAAATAGAAGGATATGTTCAATTAAACTGTAAACCGTGTAAATCGATCTAAAGAAGATAA
>AYEL01021622.1:0-50275 GCA_000484575.1 Olivierus martensii
CCACAAAACGTAACAATATGATACTCTTTTAATTATAAATGGCATAATTTATAAATTTATTTATGCAAAATAATCAAAATAAAACGAAAAAAAATTTTTGTTTTCATTTAAAAACCGTGTAAAAGCGAAACCGTGTAAATTGAGTGCCGTGCAAATCGAGGGCTAGGTATATATATATATAGTTGAGTATACATTAAAATTTTACAATAAGTTCAGAAAACAAACAAAAGCGAAAAGTTTAGATTATAACTATAGTTTTAATTAAGAGAATCGATAAACAATGGAAATTTATCAAAATGCATATTTATAATAATTTATTTTTTTATATTTTGGGCATATTTTGTAAATAAATAACTAGAAATTTTTTAACTTCGATAGCTTATAAGATTTTAAGTATCCATTATAAAATTTTGAATCTTTTAGAATTCACTCTATTTATATTTAAATGAATTTCATATGAATATATCAAATATTTCAAAAATTATTAGGAAATATTTAAATGTATCAAATCATTCAAAAAAATATATTTCGAAATCTCAGATGTTTGAATATCACCATTCATTTTTCATTGATAAAGTTAATTATGTATGTTGATTAATGTGATATTGCTGATCTAAATTTTTTCTAAATTTCATTAAAAAAAATTATTTCAAAAGTTGATAAGCAATTACTTTTTAAAAATTTAAATATACCTGTTTCTAAGTGATTTAACAATAGTACGTAATGAAAAATATTGCTTTAAAGTCATATTTACTAAAAGAATATTCGTGTCCAATTAAATGCTGTAAAGATCTACTAATTAATTCAAAATTTTATTATTGTAGATATCTTATATAGCAATTTTATAAATATACTTAAAATCAATTCATTGCGTGCAAGAATAAAACTTACTGTAAATTAAAGAAGTTGTTTTATTTTATTTTAAGTTTTATAAATATATATTTAACGCATAATGAATTGATATATGAGTAAAAAATATGGATAATACAGCAATATAAATGTATTTAGAAAATTTGTAATTAAAACAATTAGAAAGTTTGATTTTAGAAAACTTTATTCATAAATAATACTCAACTGTAAATTAGCATTTTAATAAAATTGTTTTATTTATTATAGGAGCCATTGTGATTGTGATAGCGAATTTCATTCTTGCTTAGAAAAAGTTCATTCAATAACCTCTAGAGGGGTTGGAATAATGTACTTTAATTCGCTTGCGACACCATGTTTTCGTAAAGATTACCCCATTAAAAAATGCATAAGGAAATCCGAGTAAGTTTAATTGAAATTTTCGTAATATTTTAGATGATAATATAAATTGAATACAATAATTATTTTTGTTGCCAGAAAGTTGGGAAGATGTCAAGAGTATGAGTTTGACAAAAAAAAACCGGAGAAATGGCAAATATTTCCTCCGAAGGATTTTTGGGTGATATTAAATAAAAATGTAATAATCATCTTGAAAATATGTAACTGAATAAATTTATCTTTAATAAAATTCTGAATATGCATATATTTGTAAAGATTTGAAATTATTTATTTCAAAAATGTCCAATATCATAAAAGTATTTACCCGTCCTCTACCTTCCTATAAATTGTGCCGGACGGAGATCGATGGTCAGGGCCAGACACAATGAAAAACTTTCCGACAGGTTGAATATAAAATTGAACCAATCCTCTAGATTGGTTCAATTTCATATTCATATTGAACAATCCAAAGGATCCCGTCCTCTGGATTGAGTAATTTGAATTACGCCGACAAATTACACGAACGATATATTTGATAATCACCATTTTTACAACACATTATAGATAATACGGATTTAATCGGAAGATTAAAGAGTGGGATTCAACATGCTAGTGGGCCCTCTTCAAGAAACTGCAGGTGTGAAACAGAAATTGAGCCCATGCCTCCGACTCGAATGATAACGAGTTTCTGCTTATCCATGATAAGCAGCAGCTCCTTATCGCTCGAGTCGGGCGGATGGCCGAGTGGTAAAGCTGGGGCTTATTACTCTTAAGGATCCGGGTTCAAATCCGGGTCTCACATCTCCAATTTTTCAGGAGGAGTCCGGGCTCGATCCGTTGTACCCCATTCTTCAACCGTCCCGTTGGCCAGCGACGGGCTCTACAAGTAGCCGCCGCTAGATACAATATACCTCTCGTGCGATACAATCTGTTTCAAAAAACCTAAACCATGTTCTGTATTGCAATTAACTCGTGAATTATTATAAAAAAAGGTTTTATTCTTGATAAAATAAATTCAATAAAGTTGGCAACTACATTAGTGATTCAATCACCGATGCAGCCCACCGACAGTGGGCTGCATCGGTGATCGAACCGGGCGAGATTCTCGCCCTTTCCGAGAGAGGAGGTGTTTGCTTTGGTTTTTCCAGTGTATATACCACCCCGCCGTAGAGAATATCAGTTTAGATTCTGTTCGCTTGGCGGATCCGCCCTTGTCCGGTCCTCCGTCGGGCTGCTAGGTTTATGTGGCGGTTTAGCCTGACAATAGGGATCTCCTGTTATGGGGGATCAGTAGCAAATCCGTTCAGCCTCTTTGTTTGCTCTCAGTAAGGAAAGGTTCGACTTTTCCGTCCTTTCGGCCTGTTTTCGGCGTTTATTTGTCGTGACAGCGACTGAGTAAGATGTTCTTTGAATACGCAGTAGCAAATCAGCCTCTTTGTGTTTCCGCTCCCTCTGTGGACGGAGCAGATTCTCGGCAATGTAAAGGTCGTTTCGGCGACAAAGTGTATGAGATACAGATGCGACGTTTTTACCCCTAGGCCTGGCAAACCTGAGCGAGCTCGCAGTATACGTGATTCGTTCGCTTCGTGGACCAAGAGGTGGCAGGCGAATCCGCTCCGGAGTAGCAGGCTAATTTAAGCCGAGATTTTTCTCGCAGACGTAAAGTACCCTGTAGTACCCTAGTAGATGGAGCAGGGGAGCGGCCTTTTGGCCTGTCTCAGAATACAAGATGAGCCTGACAATACTTATCCATCCACATAGGCAAAGTACATCATCAAAAATTTACTTGCCTTGTAACTTTTTATCTGGTGCTTCAGCACATGGTCGCCATTTGCAAAGCAGGTAGTGTATAAGATTATGGTTGCAGCATTTTGCGACAGAGGGCACCATTGCACAGTCAACAATAAACATTTCCAAATGTGGTTCATTTCAAAATGGGTTTCGTTTCAAAATTGTACTCCCGTGTCACACTGTCCCCATCTTCCCCTAAACATTAGACGAGCTCTTTATGAATAGCGGAATGAGAAAATTATTCCGGAATATTGAAACAATGCTATAAACTGATTTAAGAAAAGTAAAAAGTAGCAGTGACGTAGCTACGTTTGAGCCACCGGGCAGTCTGCATTTGCGATTCTTCTTCTTGGAATAGTTGATAATTTTATTCTTCTTATTATTAAATAAGTGCTTGAAAATTTTTAATGCCAAAAATTATAGCTCCGAAAAAAGTGCCACGTTGGGCGGACCGCTCCCTCCACCCATCCCTCGTTACGGCACTGAGAAGTGGAATTGTAAATTTCCACACAGTTAATTAAAAGGAATTCAGAAAGATTATATATTACATTATTCCATGATTATATTACATCAATAAATAATTTGTACAGAATTAAAGCAGTTCTTTACTATGTTACTAGTGATATAGCGCTACCGAAAAAAAATGCACAAATAGATAAGTTCATTAAAGAAATGGGAATGTTAGGAATTCATATAGAGAAAAAGATAAACTGATATATCTCGCTTTACAGCGCTTCATTTCCATGTTTTCATTTTATATCTCAAAATGAATAATTATCTATAAAATAATATTATTATAGGTACATTAGACATAACACATGGGTTATGTTAGTTTTGGTTAAGTCTCCATATCCTCATGGGATATTCTTTATTGGACGATGACAACGTATAGAGCCCCTTACAACACCGTATGGGATCAACGGGATGGTTGAACGATGGGTTCAACGGACCCGAGCCCCTCCTGAAAAACTGGAGATGTGGGACACTGATGCTCCAGGGTGGTAAGCACAGCATTACCATGTGACAACACATAAATGGGATGAGCCCGAAGCAATTCTGAAAAACAAAGTGAGATCCGGAATCGAATCTGGATCCTCAAATGTTATACAAAAATGCTTATAATTCGGCCATCTGGAGGAGTTTTTTAGATCTAACCCTATAATACGGCTACGTATTATGGTGTTAGTCGTACTTATATTAAAAGCCTAACGAATAATAGTGCTTTATGCTATTATACGCTAAATGGACAATAGCGTTAACGAATAATAATGTAAAGCACTATTATTCGTTAAGTGATTACAGCAATGATTTGGAACGTAATCACCGCAATAACGAGGTATTCCTGTATACAGAATATCTAAATAGTCTGAATCAGTCGCTACCTCGATATCTCAACGCGATATTCTTAAATTTTTTGAACTCATCACTTTTCTGAACAGAAAATTTATTATTTAAACTGAAGTTCTATAATAAAATCAAATAAGTAAAGTTAAATAAAACTGCTTCCGTTCAAGTTTTTAGAAATACTGTATTGACAGCAACTTCCTTGGTTGATAATAACTTGGATAGAATAAAGTATGGAAACCGTAAAGTTCAAAATTAAAACTGGCAAGAAATGATCATCAAGTTTAAAAAAAATAATGTTCATTTTCAAGATAAAGAATGCAAAATAATTTTCGTACCTGATTAATAGGTTGCACTTACTCAGCAATGGATAAATGACGTAATCAAAGATATATATAAGAAAAATACCTAGGATTCCGTTCGTAACTTGCATTTGATCAGGTTTTACTTCATAGCCTGCCTAGTAGAAAAATTACATAACAGTTTGAAATTGTACAAAGGAGATTTATTAACTGAAACTAAATTTATTCTCTTTTTTGATTGAAGTACAGTATATTACAGTAATATATTTTATACTATTGATAATAAATTGTAAATTCTGTTATTCCTTAAATGCCACTATATACCTTGCATTTTAATGTACTTGTGACGATTTCTGCAATCGGGATAAGAAAATGGCACTTCCGATCAAGGTTCTAGAAAATCAGTAGTAAAATAAACGGATAACAGATGTCTTCCTATCTCGGAAGTATTCAACGCGCAAGAACTACATCTTCGCTTTTTCTGCCAACGGCTTTTTTGTCGACAGATGATGCACTTTCCATTCTTGATGAACAGTAAGTGATGGGGCACAACAAGCCCTTCCATAGGCTGCCCATTTCTGCGAAGGATTTAGTCGGGTTGAAAAGGAAGGGAACCGAAGGTCGGCTGATTCCATGATAAATATTTTCAAAGAGTGGGACCCGAGATTCGAAGTAAAAATTAACACACGGCTTTCCACTCCTTCAGAGGAACAGAAAGCCGAGAATGGAAAGACGTGATTTAATTACTTCCAATTATTATTTTGATTTTCGGGTCTCACATTTCTAAATATTTTATCATGGATCTATGAAAACGCATGGAAAACGATCTGTCGGGCATGCTTCGCCCAGTAGCTTATTGTTTCTTGCGCGGTTAGCTCGTTAGCGCTCACTACTCTTAGATTCTTTTCGTGCAACGTGGTGCACGAATCAAAGATTTATATATATATATACTGTATTTATATAAAAACACATATTGAAATCGGGTCGCCGGATGGCCAAGTGGTAACGCGTTGGCGTGCCATGCAGGTGGACCCGGGTTTACGTCCTGAATCTTTTCGGGGTACTGGTCTTGCCCTGTGATGAGGCCCGGCCCGTCCTTCACCACCCGGCCCCCCTCCACGGGTGTGGTTGGAACTGGCCTCGCCCCCTTAGTAATCTCCCTGATTGGAAAGAGGACGTAAAATATGCAAAAAAATATATATATATTAAAATCGTTTGTAAAATAAAACTTTCTATAATATAATTTACTATTAATGGAATACAGTATTTTTTGCATTTCTTGGAAGGCGATGCGGAGTAAATTGAAATATAAAACAATTCCGAAAGCGGAACTGATAGATGGATTACATGAAACCATCTGTCTCCCACTTTCGTCAGAAGGCCACATGGTTAAGCTTTTTATTGTCAATAGATGCTGTCACTTTCTACGGAATATGCGTATTAAGTGGCGGGAGAACAATCTTTTCCACATGTTGCTCACCCTTGTCCGGCTAACCCCTCCACTCCTGTGGAGGGTCAGCCGAATTGTGAGAGAGGGGATAGCTGGACTGGGATCGGATCACCAATGATAAAGTTTCCAAGAGGTAGAACACGATTCTCGAATGTGGGCCCTGCAGGATGGAAACGCTTCGGCTTTTTCACTGTGGAGGACCCGAATTCATAATCAGCCGGCTTGGCTGCGTAAAAAAGTTCCAGCAGCCAATCGGCTTCGGTGTTTCCAGCAGCCAATCCGGCCGACCATGTTTAAATTTTTTTGTAAAAACGCGGATAGAGAAAGAATTATGAATTTAATTTTGGATCCAATTAATTCCAAATTTTTTCCAAAGTTCTTCAATTCGTCTCGATTTGATTTGCGCAGCTCAGTGAACTGTGTTTGAATAAACGTCGATCTTCTTCGACGGTTAGGCTAGGTAGGTTAACCCATCATATCTCACGAGGGATATACTGTATTTGGCAACGGCCATTTATAGAGCCCATCTCAGGCTAGCCAACACCCATGATGTGGGTCAATCGGATGGTTGAAGGATGGCGTTCAACAGGCCGGGCACGGATCCTCCTGAAAAACTAGAAGTGTCGGACTCGTAATTGAACTCGGATCTTCCAGGGTTTTTTGCATATTTTGCGCCCCTTTCAAATAAGTCAGGTTACTAAGGAGCAGGGCTAGTTCCAATCATGGGCTGCACCCATACCCATGGAGGGGCGCCAGATGGTGAAGGACGGAAACACCGAGCCGAACCAGCACCCCCGGAAAAATTTTTCAGGAGATACCAGACCTGGGACATGAACCCGATCCTTTTGCGAGGCACATGGACAGCATTACAACTCGGCATCCGGCCGCCAAGATCAGACAGGTTAGAAAGCCACAGCTTTATCATGCAGCCATCCGGCTGACGGTTATTGACAGCCATCCCCTCACAATTGGCCATGCTACATTATCATGCAGCCATCCGGCTGACGGTTATTGACAGCCATCCCCTCACAATTGGCCATGTAGATTGTCGGCCGAATTGGCTCGTGAAAACACTTCGGCTCTGGAGGACCCACGTTCGAGTCTCAAGTCCTACCCCTTGAAAATATTTATCATTGGATCCGTGCCCGGCTCGTCGATCCCCGTCCTCCACAATCCGGCTGACCCCTCCGCATGGGTGGGCAGCCTGTGGAAGGGATTGTTTCGCACCGCCACTTAGTATTCTCCCAGAATGTGCCGTCATCTGTTAACAAAAAAAATTGGCCGTGTAGATACTAAAATGTGCGCGGGGTGAAAAGGCACATAGAGAAGAACCTATTTCACTATGGCTGTCAATGATCCATACTGAGAATTTTTAGCCAATGGATTACAACAGTTTCTAAAACTGAGCAACACAGTGAATACAGACTGTGACATAGTCCGCAGTTCTACTGTATTGTAAAAGACAAAAATTCACAGTCTGTAATCTTCTGTATATATTATCCAACGGTCAGACTCTCAATGAAATGCAGGACCATTGTTGGAAAACTCACGCTTTGCTATGCGGATATCCATTGTGAGCATTTTTTTGTCAACAGATGACGCCACTTTCCATTCTGGTAGAATGCTAAGTGGCGGCGTGAAACAAACCCTTCTACAGAATGCCCACCCTGCGGAGGGGTCTGCTGGATTGTGGAGGACGGGGATCGACGAGCGGGCCCGGACCCCATGATAAATATTTTCAACGGCTGGGACTCGAGACTTGAACCTGGGTCCTCCAGAATGGAAAGCCGAAACGTTTCCACGTGGCCAATCCGGCCGACCCATAGTGAGCTTTGGATGCTCATCAGAATTTATATTTAACTCTGGCATATTTGAAAGCAGCATAAAATAATAAAAAAGAATGCTCCACAGGTATTGGTGAACTCTGGGAAAGTAGATTGTTCTGATATTTAGTAATCTATATTAACTGGAAAATAACGTTAAAAAATAGATAAATATTTAAGATAAGTCTCAATCTCAGATAATAAATTTATATTTTTACATTTCTATTTTAATAAACGTATATTAAAATATAGTTAGAATTACCATAATGCTATAGAAACATTAAATAAATGATTTAAATATCTTCCATAAATTTTGTACTTACAACAAAATTATTCAGTCGTGTTGCTTGTAATGTCCAGTTTGATCCCTTTTTAAATACAAAAATCTGAATCAAATCAAGTAATAATAATTTATATAAAAATTAACATCTTAAATTTTAAAATAAATATATTTAAGGAAATTTTTATTTTCAGTGTAATTATTATTATTTTGACTTGGAAAATATACTTTATAGTATTTTTTATTTAATACATTAGATAAAATGACACTATGCAAATTTGCACAGAATTTTTATTCTAAATATTTGTCTCTGAGTAAAATCAAATGCCAAATTAAAATGTATAATGTCAATATATTAATCGTCCTCATTTTTAAATGGTTAAAACCTATGAGTTAGAAGTTCAGGTTAGGTTAATCCGCCAGATACTGTATCTGGCGGCGGCCCTTATAGACCTCTTGACAACATCCATGATGAAGTCAACCGAATGGTTGAAGGATGGGTTCAACATCGAGTCCGGACCCTTCTGAAAAACAAGAGATGTTGAAACCAGATTTGAGCCCGGATCAACTAGTAAAAACTGGCCATTGCACAGCGTCGGTCAATACCCTCTCCATGGTGACCCACTAATCATAGCTGACAGTGGGCTGGATCGGAGCTCGAAGCGAGGAGATTCTCGCCCTTTTCTAGTATGGTTGGTCTGCACGATATGTGTTCCACACTCCCGATGCGATATGAGTAAGGATTCTGATCGCATGAAGGGCCTGGCGTTGTACAACCTTCCGACAGACTACTGCGTTTTCGCGGCGGTTGTGACTGTGCGTGATCTCCTGTAACAGGAGAATAAGTAGCAAAGTCCGTTCAACATCTTTGGTTGCCCTCTATCAGGAAAGATTCGGACTTTTCCGATTTTTTGGGCTACTGTCGGCGTTTCTACGTCGCGGTAGAGCAAGATGTTCCTATGCGTTGGGGAACACACAGTAGTAGCAAACCGTTCAGCTTTGTGTTTTCGATCCCTTTTTGGACGGAGACGGTAGCGGCGATTACGTCGCATTCTCGGCAATGTTAAGGTCGTTTCGGCGACACAGTGCACGAGATACGTATATGGTGGACATATCCGCAAGCTCATGTCGTATTCTGAGACTTAGTCAAAGTTTTTCCCCTGCTCCACCTACTAGGGTACTACAGATTATTGCAGGCAATGATTACAGCGAGAATAATCTCGGCTTAATCATCTGCGAGAATAATCTCGGCTTAATCATTGCCTTCAACTACAGTGCGGACTCACCTGACCACCACCACTGATCCACAAAGCGAACGAAATACGAATACGGCGGGCTCGCTCAGGTTTGCCAGGACTAGGGGTAAGAAGGCCGCATTCGTATCTCGTGCACTGTGTCGCCGAAGCGACCTTTAAAGGGCCGAGAATTGCCTCCGTCCACAGAGGGAGCGGAGACACAAGAGGCTGGTATTCGCTACTGAACTGGTGCTCACTACTGAGAGACCGGACTGTCACCGAAGGGATCGAAAACTACTGTTTTCTCACATCAAGTTCTCCCAAAAATGGGAAATCCTTAGGACACCAAAGCTCCGGAACAACCGCCGCGAAAATCGCGACAGCCCGGCCGTAAGGTCGGACAAGTATAGTATACCCGAACCTTCCATAAGAGCAGAACTCTTATTAATAATCGCATCGGATGGGCGGAACGCATGACGACGAGCGGACGCAACTTGAAAAGGGGCCGAGAATCTCCCACGGTTCGATCACCGATGTAGCCCACTGTCCGCGCCAGACTGGCGGGCCACCATGGAGACGATATCGACCGACGCCGTGCAATGGCCGCGCTCCTGGCGCCTTGCCGTGGCCGAATATCGCTCGGATCAATTCCCCTAAGTTTGGTGATTCCCTAGGAAGCAAGCTTCCCCGGGCCTCTGGATGGACCCACTCAGCCCTAGCAAGGCCAAGGGTGGGCACCGTAACGGCTCCTATCCCTTCACCATTCATCCACTCAGACCGGTACAATGCCTTGGGATTGGGACTCTTACAGAGGACTCGTACCTGAAGCAGGGCATACGTCGGATCAATTCTTAATCCTGGATCCGCAGGGACTCGGACGGTCGAGTGGCGAACTACAAAGCATCCACCAGCGAGGAGATGAAACAGCCATGCTCTACCGACCCTGTAGGAATTTCTTCACTAGGGGCAGCTAACTGGGGGCCGGTGCTCGGGCCTTTCCCAGGTTGACCAGTTTGTGCTGCTGGATCTCTCTATAGAAAGTCAACCGAGATCCGAGGCGAATTATCCGGCTAGAACTTCCCAAGGCTTGTCTACTCTGGGGAACCACTTCCTTTCGACTCGCCGAGGACACACCAACCTCTGCACACGACCGTCGGAGGTGTGGGGTCGTCTTCGCCAGAATTTCGCCAAGCATTTGGCAACCTCTTAGTTTCTCCCTGTCACTATGGACGTATCGGCCCGGTTACATTTGGCAACCTCTTAGTTTCTCCCTGTCACTATAGACGTATCGGCCCAGTTGAACAGATATGGCATAGGGACAGCCGATAAGTCCTCCCGCCACTTCAAGGCGGGCGCCCTCGAGAGAGCCATAGCTGCAGGCCTCGCAAACCTGTGCAGGTATGCTGTATTCGTGCTTCGTTCATTCTCGTTGACGAAGAGGTGGCAGGCGAGCCGCACTCGATTGGCAGGCAATGATTAAGCCGAGATTATTCTGCAGACATAATTATCCTGTAGTACCGATTAAAGTGGAGTAGGGGAGGTCTTTTGCTGGCTCATCAATTCCATGGCTCATCTTGTATTCTGTCTCAGAATACAAGATGAGCCATGGTCCTAATAGTGGCTGTGGAAGTAGGGCTTGTTCCATTATCTGGTAAAAAGCAATATGGAAAAAAATTTCCGCCATTTTTAAATGATTGAGTCTATAGAATTAATTATTATTTTATATTCCTGGCTTGATTAATTATTTGAATTTTAAATAAAATCAGTTGACAATTAAAAAATTAATAGAGTTGCTAGTAAAGATTGGACAATCACACTTTTAAATTGAAGGAGCTATTTATATTATACGCCAATCAGCTCATATTTCATAGCAGATGTTACTATCAAATTTCATGAAAATACACAAATTAATTCCACAAATGTGGGGGCAGCCCGTGGTTGAAACTGGTCTCTCCCCATATTAATCTTACTGACAAGTGTGTGGAAAGGGGGCATAAAGTAGCGAAATAAGGAAAGTAAGTGGCAAAGTAAGGAAGATTTGACATAAAGCAGCAAAGTAAGGAAGTTTGGACGTAAAGCAGCAAAGTAATAATAATAATATTTATTATAATAATAAATAAATAAAATATTTTATGAATTACCACAGTATAAAATTTTTATCGT
Organism: Olivierus martensii; assembly: GCA_000484575.1. Classification (NCBI taxonomy): domain Eukaryota; kingdom Metazoa; phylum Arthropoda; class Arachnida; order Scorpiones; family Buthidae; genus Olivierus; species Olivierus martensii. The sequence continues at coordinate 11,634 of AYEL01021622.1, forward strand.
TAAATTGAAATGATTTTATGGTTGAAAATTATAATAAATATTTTATATAAAAATATTGTACCAGTTGTTCGAAAAGTGCCCAATATATAGGCATAGTTAAGAACAGCATAGAAACACTAATTAAGGTCTTAATATCAGAAATCATCTGAGTCTGGAATATAAATTTTAATTTTATTAATTTTTTTTAAAAATTTCTATAAGATTTATGCTGATTAATTGACTTACATCATACTTATCATCTGCATAATCCAGCCAATGATTCTTCTTTAACTGCACATTTCTGGTCTTAAACTTTTCAGTAAATGCATGCTAAGAATATTATATGGGAAAAACGTATTTGATTTTTTCTAGAATCTGATGAATTATCATTTAATTTTAAAAATAAAATTACATATAATTTTCATTGACAATTTTCACTTAAAAGAGTGAGAAAAATCAATTAAGTGAACATTCGATTATCACTTTTTAGCAATGTTTTGAAACAATATTGCGTAAAATCTGGTTATTATTATACGACATGACAATAATGTAATTTTGATTTGAAGTAACTTGGAGATCTACTGGATTTTAATAATACAGTCAATTTTATCGAATTCCTTAATATTCAGTACAGTCATATTACAAATGACTGAACTGAATTAATATAATTTTCCAATCTACTTTAGGATGAAAGGATTTGTCTTTCTCAAATGAAGTTTAATATTTTAAAATAAAGTCACTACTTACAGTTATGCATTTTATCACATCAAATATAATGTTGCCGGAAGCAGGATATATTTTATAATATGGATATCCAATTAAAAAAATAACTGCAAAGTTTAATAATAATTTTAATAATTTTGTTTCATAAAACAGATAATTATATAAAAAAACATGTATAACACAATAAAATGATAATTTAAATTAAAAAGTTATTAATTAATAAGTTATTTAATTATAATATGATGAAAGTTGTAAGAATAATCACAAAATTAATATCAGTTTTCCTCGAATTATGTAAATCGAAAATGATCCACAATGGTCATAATTTTAGTAATAGATACAAATCGGATACTGAAAAATTTAAATAAGATGGTATAATATTCCGGATTTGATCCCGGCAAGTTATAATCCCGAACTGAACCCAAGTCCAAAGTGAAAAATGTCGGCAGGATGGGCGCATGGTAAAGCTCAGGCTTACCAGCCTGGAGGATACGGATTCAAATCCGGGTCCCACATCTCTAGTTTTTCAGGAGGGCCGAGGTCGGCCGGTTTCTTTTTGTCAACAGATGACGCCAGACTCCATTTGGCAGAATACTATGTGGTGGGGCGAAACTAGCCCTTCCACAGGCTGTCCACCCCTGCAGAGGGGTCAGCCGGATTGTGAAGGATGGGGATCGACGGGCAGGGCCCAGACCTCATGATAAATATTTTCATGGGGTGGGACCCGAGATTCAAACCCGGGTCCTCCAGAGTGGAAAGCCGAAGTGTTTCCACGCGGCCAATCTGGCCGAGAAACCCCATCTGTCAACCATCAGATTCACTCCATCATGGGTATTTGTCATCCTCTGATGGACTCTATAAATGTCCGCAGCCAGATACAAAATATCCCTGGTACAATATGGCCGCTTAACTAAGCTAACTTAACTAAAGTGAAAATCATCCGGAATTGAACCCGGTGTCTAAGGTTGTAAGCGATTGCTTTATTAAATTTTTAATAAAACAAAAATGTATTTCTAAACTAATATGCTATGAAAATAACCAAGGGACATCATAATATTGGAACATCATATATGCAGGACTATCTGTACTGTATTTCATACGAGATGTAACAAAATTACGAGATGTATCAGTTTTTATCATCTGTTTTTTCCTTCATTTTTGTTATAGTTTTTAGTTTGCTATTCCTGATTCAGGTATTTATAGAGGGGGAAAAATAATCATTTTTCTGTAAAATTTTTAACAAAACGATTGAGTATTTTAGAGATAGTTTTTCCCAACATTCATATATTTTAGTGTGAATAATAATAATAATAATAATAATTTAAAGAACTTATATTGTTTACTTTCTAAAAGAATATCGATCAACATATTATTTGCATATAAAATTTCAAAAATTGTTCTTACTTAACGAGAAAATTATGAAAATGGTAAAAACTCCAAATGCCAAAGGAAAACAAGTAGATTGTCCAAAACAATGTACATCAGCTAATTAAAAAAAAAAAATAGATTATTATTAGTTTTCTTTAACAATACAAAACAAATTATGAATATTTATTTAGTTTTATATTTTTATAAATTTTTTAAACTTACTGAAATTTATAATTAAATAAATATTTCATAGAGGATTTACCTTACTGAAATTTTATAATTAAATAAATATTTCATAGAGGATTTACCTCTTAATACAGGAGATAGAAAAATGGATGCTACTTTCGATAATTTTAATGTTATAAATATCATGGAAAAATACATCCCGCGTTCTTTGGTCTGTAAAATTTAAGCAAAATGAAAAGAAATTTATAAAGATTGAAAGAAGTAAATTTAAAATATTATTCTTGGGAAAATTATTACAATTTAAAATTATGAAATTGGACAAAAAGAATTTAATAAAGTTTGGTAAGAATAATTTAATGTATTTTATTTTCTTCTTATGAGATAAAACTGATAAATTAAATTTAAATTTAAGGAAATTTATGATAAATTCTTTTGATCATTTTACAGTTTCTTAGAATAATATGTATATCGTTCTAAAAAGAAGAATGTAATTGTATGAATTATAATTCATACAATTACATAAATACAATTCTTATAAATGCATACAATTCATTCTTAATTTTTCGCGGCACACTGTCAAAGGTTTGGCAACACAATAGTGTGCCGCTGCACAGTGGTTGAGAACCACCGATCTAGAAGTTCTTAATTGACATCAAGAGAAAATATATACATCTCTTCGATTTCATAGACGTTGAAACGGTGTTTGGCGAACATTATTCATGTAAATTACTACCAAATTTTGTTTCTATATCTCCAACAAATAATATGCCATAAATCTCTACGGATCACAGACCTGGAATATCTGAACCAAAAAATAACCAACTTTGGAAATTCCTTTATATGAAATATCCTATATACTGCTGATCAGCCCATATATTAGATTTCATTATCCTGTTTTCAGAAATTGTCCAACATTTTCCTTCTGATACACGCGAGACTGCGCTAGACAGAAACATTATTAACAAAAATTGCTCATTCCCTGCATATAATATCCCTATTAATAATTTTATGTAATTATAAATAGACGATAATGATATATAGAAAATTTTGTACATAACAACGATGAGAAAATAAAATTTAATAATTTGTTTTCTTTTCCCTTAAACTTTACATAAAATATAATTTTATGTAAAGTTTTATTTGTAACACAATACAGTAATTCATTTTTAATGATTATATATGAAGAAAAATTTACCTGACTGGGTGTAAACTGATCACCTCCAAAGGCACTGTAGCAAGGTAAAGCACTTCCGTGTGCTAAACTAGTTACCACAATTCCAAGGATAGATATGGGACTGCAGACATAATTTATAATGCAATTTCATATAATTTATTTTAAAATTTTCAATTTGATAGATACAGATACTCCTCTAATTACGAACATAATTCGTAGATAAGTTTTGTTCGTAACTCAAATACTGCGGTTATTTTGGCTTCAAAAGTAGTGAAACAACGTTATATATTGTATACTGTAATGTATGTCACAATTGAACCAATTAAAAGTTTTTTATTTCACAGATTTTAATGAAAAGTTCCTAAAAAAGGGAGGAATTTTTGGTATAATCTCCACTATCTTGAAATACTGCCCTAATATGCTGATTAACTGTATAATTTTACATTATATTGGTTGCTAGATCATTTTTATCATATTACGTAAAACAATAGAATTGGTTTTGAAATTTCTCCAAATTTGAAAATAGAATTTCACATTTATAAGTACGAATGTTCATAACAAGAGTAGCGCCTGTATAGAGAAACATTAAAACATAATATTTCAATTTTTAAAATATATCAAACATGTAAACATCGAATAATTTTTTACATATCTTATGCTTTAAAGATAATTTCAGAAAACAATTATTTTTTGAAAACATACCGCATGGGTAAAAATTCTGGAACTGAAGCCATACAAATGAGGATGCTTCCGATTATGTATAACACAAAAGCGCATGCTATTGTTCTGAAAATAAAACCATTCGTGAAAATTAATGAAAATTTCACTGCTAATTAAATTATTCATTTAATTTTTTTAAATCGAAGAAGTGTTAAACATTTCATACTATTATAATGATTATAAAGAATTTAAAAATACTTTTACTTGAATCTCCCTAACAAAACATCAGCCAGATATGCACCAAGCAAGGGTGAAAAGGAGGAGATCATGAAACATCCATGGAATATAACCGTGGCAGTGTCCTCTTCATACAGAAGAACTTGAACCAAATATAAGATGAGAATAGCTGAAACAGAAACTATATTGAGAATTTCTACAGTCAGATTTTACATAAATTACTAACTGAAAGTACTGATTGTATTCCATATTAAACAAATATAATAATAATATGTTTATTTTCGTATATCGCATACAAAGGCAACATTGCATTATAAAGAAAGAATATATTGTAGAGGCATGTTTATGAAATATGTACAAATAAATATGTGGTCTTGTCTTGCATTGTTATCGCATTATAAGCATATACATTCTTTTGAGGCATAATGGAAACTCTTGTTTTACATAGTTTATGATGAAAGCCATGAAGAGAAAGTTTTATAAGTATGCTTCGGTTTTTGAAGTCATTATTCTTTCAATTAGGGTTGTTATCCAGCCAAGTTAAGTTATAATTCTGATCATTAAATTTGTTTAATTTAGATATTTTATATTAGATATTGTACAGTGCCAATTATTTGAGGATTACGTTTTTATTCGCATTATGAGAAAAATTGCCTTTATGTAACAAAAAATATTATTTAAACATTTTCCTGTATCTTTTTTCAATTTTATCATAAAAATGTCTCATATTCCTTTTAAAAATAATATTTAGAATATGTTATGTTTAATATCCAAATTGCTGCATAGAGATATATCTAACATGAAAATGACTTTATTAATAAATACAACTTAATGTATATTAATGTATTTATTTTTTCTCAGAACTTAATACTAACATCAAAGCCACGAATAAAAATGACTCTTCTATGAAAACAATTATTAAATACAAATATATGCATAAATATAAATATATATAAAAAAATAAGATATTATGTATATGATGTCGTAATGGGAAGTGTAGAAATGTGCAAGCAAATCATTGAATAAATAATTATTAATTAATTATCTTAAAGATGAATATTTTAAAATAGAATTTAATACACACTATTTAAACGTGTTTACTTAATATCAATTGAGAGATTAGTTGAATCTAAAATTTAGGAATTATTTACAGACTTAGGAGAAGGATCCATTTGAATTTTTGAGAATATTTTTATTTTTTGAATAGATTTATGAGAAAAATTATTTGATATTATTGTTTGCTTTCGGTGAGCAAACAATGATATCAAAATAAAAGATTACCGAAAACCTGAGAGGATTTGGTAGTAATTTAGCTGATTATATATTATTGAAATATGGAAATTCACATTGTGAAATTCCATATTTCAATAATATATAATGAAATTTGTATTTTATTCATATATATCCACGGTGGCCAAATTGCGGCTCACAAGCTACATGCGACTCTTTTATACTTTTAGTGTGGCTCTATATCATGAAAGTCAATAAGTAATACGGAGCAAATACTTATTTAATTTAAAAAGATAATATATTTCTACTTTGTTTATTTATTGTAGAAAGACGTATGCATTTATACGAAATAATTGCATATAAAATATGTAATGAACGATTTTTTGAAAGCACTGTTAAGACTACTTGAAAAAACTGATCCGGTTCTCATTGATACAGAAAGAAACTGATTGCGGCTCTCAACTATTTGAGATTTTCCTATATGGGTCATAGTGATATGAAGCTTGGCCATCCCAGCTATATATTATTTGCAGATGAATTAAATGTTCAAAAATATAATATTGATACTAAAATTTCTACAGAAAGTCATCAAATTCGACAACAATGATTATAAAGAATTTTAATAATTTTTATATTTTAAATTGTTTATCAGCTATATTTTTATCAATTTAATTAGTTTAAATGAATAAATATTTGTTTTATATATTTAAATTATCTTTGAATCACACTAAAATTGCTATTTTTTTAAGTCAAAGAATTTAAATTATTAATATGCTTTCTCTTCTAAATGATTTTATAATATTGTAGTTGTGATAATCATCAAAAATAATCGCATTGCGTCTTTTATTTCGACGTATATATCATCGTATATAAGATGATATATGTGAAAATTATAAACAGTTTGGCAATTGTTTTAATTATTGTTAATATGACAAGAGCATTAATTTTACTTTGGAGACCTTACTTCTATCAAACTTCGTTATAAATAATGAATAACCCAACTAATGAATGGTATGGTATATAATACGTTGCATAAGAAACAAATGTAAAGAAAAAGTAGCAAAATTATTTTTAAATAAACATTTGTTTCATCTTTATTAGTATCTTATTGTTAGAAAACAATTATTGCCATCTTTGCTTTCAATATTTCCTGTTATTAGCAGTTGATAATTTTGTATGAAGAGCTTCTTCATATATAAGAGAGAAGCAAAGATCAGTGTTTTGGTAATTGTATATGATGAAGCTCTTCATATGAGAGAAAGCAAAGATCACTGTTTTGAGTAGTGATTGTGCTCGAGATTCCGGTCTCGAAAAATCTCGAGATTTACAATAAAATCTCATTCTCGATTTTCGAGAAAATATTCTTATACAACTCGGGAATTAAAAAAAAATCTTCATATTCGTATCCTAAAAATTTCATAGCGATACATTAATTATGTTGCCTTCATTTGGTCCTGCGACGTCTTCGATTCAATAAGCTGATCGGATGTCATGTATCATCCACGTTACTTTTACTAACTATATTTCAGAAAGAAAATTATCTGAATTTAATCATAAAATAATACTTAAAACAGGTACAAAAAATAACACATTAAACACAAAAATCATTTATTTCATCGCATTTTTAACGATTTCTGTTGTTGTAGACCAGCCATATTATGACGTAGCAGATTTATGATGAAGTTTACTTAAATAAAGCCAAATCAAATATTTGATTTTTATCATATTCAGCGGATCGCCAGAGTAACAATGATGTTGAATGACATCTATGATAAATAGGGGATATATAGTAGAGTGTAAATTGATATAGAGTATCAATGGATATTAGTGAACAGCTATCATTTCCCAAAACTCCTATCTTTACCCAATGGCCAGTTTTCTTAGAAGATTAAGTGGCAAAAATATTTACTCGTGTATTGCCAATGTACGTATCTCGAAATTTCTAGAAGCCTGTTTTACATTGTACATAAAGGCGGCGAATGCGCGCCGCCATTCATTCTGTATTTGAATACCGTTGTGTACATAGTTATTATTTTTCTGTTTTCCTTTTACATATTTTCTGCAAAATGTCGTCTATCAAAAAACGGAAATGGAATGATTCATATGTTCGCTTTTTGTAAATAAATATCATAAAGTTATCAATGCTTATGATTTTAGTTCATGTTCTCTTTCTAGCTCTCCATGTCAGCCGGATGGCAGCATGGTAAAGCTGTAGTTTACAACCTGGAGGATTCGGGTTCAAATCTGGGTCCTATACCTCAGGAGGGGTCAGCGTCCGGTCCGTTGAACTCTATCCTTCAACCATCCGGTGATCCCATCTTGGGTGTTGGCCAGCCTGTGATGGGAGCTATAAGTGGCGGCCACCAGATAGTTTATCCCTAGTGCGATATGCGGCGTAACCTAACCAACCTTGCTATCCATATCTAAAGTACAGTAAATTCAAGCTGTTGACATATATGGAAGTCATACTGGCAACTAATATAAGGAATGGTGATGATTATTTCGATAGTCAAGTGAAGGGGATATGGGACCATTTTGGACAATATAAAAAAAACCCTTTAACTAAATATTTTTTGGAATCTTGAGTTTTCGAGAACTTCCAGAAAGGAATCTCGAATCTCGAGAAATTAATTAATTAATAATTCGGGAATTCCCGAATCGCTAGAAAGCAAAAAATTTGGAAAAACACAATCACTAGCTTTGAGTTTATTTGCATTTATTATGCAATAAATATATAAATGAAACAATAATACTTTATATCATAATAAAATAACAATAATATATTATCGTTGTCATATCATAGTAAAAAAATAATTTTCTGTTTTTTATTCAAATGCATTATTTATAGATGTGATATTATTGATAAAGATCAAGGATAAAGAGGTATTTATGCAATATACAAAAACTAATGAAAGACTAGATACGAAAACAAATCAAAAAAGAAATTTTTGTTTACCTTTACACATATTATTAGAATCTAGGGAATGCTCAAACAACTTTACTCAATTTTTATATTGAGATTTTAAATTAAAAAAGGCAAGATTTGAGATTACCTACCGCGAGTTTGCGTCGCGCTGCGTATCCAGTTGCGCAGCGCGACGCAAACTCGCGGCAGGTAATCTCCATTCTGTCTTAAAAAAGTGATGATGTCCATTTATTCGAACTTCAAGTTTATGAACAGATTTATCTAAAAACATGATAAGTAAAATTTATGAAAGAGAATAATATTAGATCTATAAGATTTATAAATGAATATGCAGGGAATGTATCAGGCCATCCCAAAATTAATGTCATTTTAGTATTAACTTTCGAAAGGATATAAAGATTGCTAATTTAATAAAGTTTATATTCTCCATTTGAATCAATAACATTCTCCTAACGTTGTAAAAGCTTTCAAAATTCATGTTTAGACAAGCTGAGACATATTTAAAGAATTACAACATAAAAAAAAGATACTACTTTTGAGACGACCCGATATTTCTACTACGGATATAATTAACTTATCTGATGGTAATCATTGAAAATTTTTAATTGTCTGGAAAAATTTGGAATGCAAATTTTATTTTGTTAATTATTAAAAGTAAAAATTTTTCAATAAGAGATATTTCTGTAAAGTACAAAAGCTTGATTCATTTAAACAAAATCGTGCTTTCCCAAATAAAACTTACAGAATTTAGAAAGGAAACAAATCATTTAAATAAATAATGCTAACAAATATTCTTAAATTATTTGATAATTAATATTTAGAAATATTCTTACCTTTTAATCCAATAAAGGAAAAGAATTCACAAAATTTGCTCACTAAGATGAATGCAACTGCTTTCAGTTGAGTACATTTCACCTATGATTCAAATTCTCTATTTAAAACTAGGAACACTTCTGTCCATGATATTAAACTATTAACTAGGTTCCCAGAAAATAAATGATGTGCATAATTAGCCTTTATAAATTTACCTGATTTTTAGTCGGGTTTATGCTTGATAGCAACGGAGTAGCTAAAAAATAGCAATAATATATATAGCATATAATTATAAAAAAGGTTGCAAATATTGAAAAAAGAATGTTAGCAGTTACAGTACTTTGATCCGGCTCTTGTTTATGTGTCGAATGCATGATATCAAACAGATCTGATTACTAAACTTGCATAATTTATTTATATGCAGCGTAATATCTATAGTTCACTTACAACAGTCACCTCCTATCACTAGAAATATAGAAATATCTAAATACTTATAATATCCGATATGAGTTCACTATTAAAAATTTAATCTATAGATAGTTCAATTAAATTTTATTGTCATCAACATAAAAAATATCTATAGATATTTCAAAGATTAATTAATAATCATTTTGTATAATTATTTCTCTATATAAATATTTATTTTTTTCGTAGACAATTCTAAATTTATGATGATACTGAATAATTTTTTTAAAAAATAATGTTATATAAAATACAATATGTAAAACAAAAATATAATCGATTTCAAATTTTAATATTTGCTTTTTCCTTATATTTTTTCCTCCATTTATTCTCATCTTTAACAATGAACAATAATTTTATACAGCATATCCAATCAACTCTGTTTTTATTGAACCTTCCCCTTCCTAGTGGAATAAATTCTTGAGATTTATTCCATTTTTTTGTCAACAGATGATGCCACACTCCATTCGGGTAGAATACTATGTGGCGAGGCGAAACAAGCCTTTCCACAGGCTGCCCTCCCCTGCGGAGGGGACAGACGAATTGGGGTGGACGGGGATCGACGGGTCGGGCCCGGACCCCATGATAAATATTTTCAAGGGTGGGACCCGTAATTTTTTTGCCAACAGATGACGCCACACTCCATTCGGGTAGAATACTATGTGGCGAGGCGAAACAAGCCTTTCCACAGGCTGCCCTCCCCTGCGGAGGGGACAGACGAATTGGGGTGGACGGGGATCGACGGGTCGGGCCCGGACCCCATGATAAATATTTTCAAGGGTGGGACCCGGGATTCGAACTCGGGTCCTCCAGAGTGGAAAGCCGATGCGTTTCCACGCGGCCAATCTGGCTGACAGATTTATTCCATTAGGAAGAGGAAGGATACAACACTTTTGGAGGATGAAATAAACCCCAGGTACTCCCAAAAGTAATTTCTTTTTAGCATTGTTTTGAAAAGATATAAAAAATAAATCACTTGTTAATTTTAATCAAGTATTTATTCTAAATTTGAATCAATAGCACTCTTCCAACGTTATGAATGTTTAGACAAGCCGAGACATGTTTGAATACATATAGTATAAAAAGCATTACTTTTGGGATGACCTTATATATGAATTAAATTTGTTCAACTGTCACACAGTAGCAAGCTCATTTATTAACAGATTCGGATAAAACTGAAAATATGTTTTTAGGTCACAGTAGAGGACCAAGCATATGGAAAACGACGGATATCAGATCAATATTATCGGTTCAATATAGGAACTTGTTCTTCGCTTGATTAACTTGTTTTTATCATGAAACTTGATTCATTGATATGTGAGATACTTTTGAGTATGGTTACATATGATTAAAGTGAATTTTTTTAAATATATCTTAAAATTCCTCGAACATCCATAATTCGATCAATATTTATATTTCCTGAGGATAAATATATCTATATTTCTAATTTTAAAATAGAAACAAAATTTCCCTATACAACCCAATATCTTTCTTGATATTTTAAATTTGTTTGAATAAAGATTAAATTAAAATTCACGAAATATATTATCTGCACACGTACTCTTTTAGTTATGAATATCAAATTAAAATAATAATAATAATTTTAAACAATAGAATTAATTTATTGAGACTGCAGTAGCAACCGATATTGCATAAAAATACAAATTATCCTGTTATGGCAGCATTTCAAGATGGCACGATTACTAAAAGCAATCTCGTTTTATAATCGGAACTTTTTCTTCAAATCTGTGAAAGAAATTTCTGACTGGTAATATTGTGAAATATAATACAAAACACAGTATATAAAGTTATTTTAGTAATTTTTTGGGCCAAATAAAAATGATATCTGAGTTACCAACAAAACTTATGTACGAATTATGTTAGTAATATTATGGCCGCAGCGGCCGGATGGCCGAGTGGTAACGCGGTCGGCGTATCATGCAGGAGGACCCGGGTCCGCGTCTCGGATCTGATCCGGGGTTTTTCCCGAGTGCTGGGCCTGGCCCGGCGATCCCCGTCCTTCACCATCCGGAACCCCTGTACAGATGTGGGGCACTTCGTGGTTGGAACTGGCCTCGAATCTTGACATGAAAATGTTTACCACTTCCTGGCGCACTATAGCCTCTGAAGCTGATGCGCCAAAAAACACTTACCAACAACAACAACGTTATGAGCGCAATGCTCGGATTGGCCTCGTGGAAACGCTTCGGCTTTCCACTCTGGAGGACCCGGGTTCGATTCTCCGGTCCCACCCCTTGAAAATATTTATCATGGGGTCCGGGCCCGCCCTGTCGATCCCCGTCCTCCACAATCTGGCTGACCCCTCAGCAGGGGTGGACAACCTATGGAAGTGCTTGTTCCTCCCGCCACATAGTATTCTACCAGAATGGAACGTAGCCTCATCTGTTGACAAAAAAATATTATGAGTGGGTGTACTTTATTTATTTTTTTTTATTTTCTTTGCGAAAACTTCCAAAAAAGAATTTTATTCGCAGATTAATATGTAAATATTTATTCGTTTATCTTAAATAAATTTTGGAATTGATATTAAATTAGGGATGCACAAACCGCGGCCCTCCATTGATTTGTTGGCGGCCCACCTCACCATGTTATTTTAACAAGTTACACCATCAACGAAACATTATTTGTAGTTTTGAACAATCATTTTCACATAATATTTTGTTTGATGTGAAATTATTTTTAAAGTGATTCGATAATAGGACTAATGTTTTTAAACAATATGGTTAGTTAGATTAAGCCGCCATATCCTCATGGGATTTTCTGTATTTGGGGGCGGCCACTTATAGAACCCGTGACAGGCAGGCCAACACCCATGATGGGATCAACCGGATGGTTGAAGGATGGGGTTCAGAACCCTCCTGTAAAACTGGAGGTGTGTACCCGGATTCGAACCTGTTCCTGCAGGGTGTTAAGCCAAAGCTTTACCACATGGCCATCCGTCTGGTAGCGTTTCCACGCAGCCAATCTGGCCGACGGAAACGCTACCTTAATGAACTGTTTTCAAACAAGGGATTGGGCCCTGATCGGAGGCAAGACGAGTCACCTGGCCTGGCCACCAAGAAGTTCTGACTTATCCTCTCCAGATATCGTTTTGTAGAGTATCATTAAAGATAAAGTCAATCAACAGCGCTACCGAACTATGGTCGAACTGCGGACTGTGATAAGAGAAGCATTCGAAAGTATCACAGATTTTCTCCGCAAAATTTTTCGCCGAATATGGCATCGTATTCAGTTGCATTACGATAATGATGGTGCTCATACTGATATATTGTGGACACTCAATGTTGAATACATGTTATGAAATAAAGAAAATGACAATATTTGTTGTACTTATGAAACAAATGAGGTGTAACTGGACTTATGGTCCACTCTTTACTTGTTGAAACGTGTGTCAGATTGTCTAAACATGAATTTTTGAAGTTCAGCGATAATATTACGCTGAGGTGATTTATCTTTTGAATCTTTTGACAATATAATGCTAAAATGATAGTATTTTTGTGATATTGATATTGACCTGATATATCGACATTCGAAATAATATAGATCATAAAAACATAAAATTTATTTAATAAATAGTTTTTAATCATAAATTATTACCTCCCATTACATAACAAAATAAATAATAGTATATTTAATATATTCTTTACAACAATGATGTTATTTTCAAGAATTTTAATGAAAGAGTTTAAATTATTTATAGAATGCAGAGTTTTATTTGTGAACTAATGAATGAGATTACTGAAGTACATGTATTTCTATGGTCCTTATTTACTTTAGTTTATTTCTTCAGTTATTGATCATGCTGTTCCTTATATTTGTAGTTTCGAGCTAGCATTGCGAAAATAAACATGACTATTGCTAGTAGAATGGCATAAAAGAAAAACTCGTAGGACTGAAACAAACAAAAAGTTAATATTAAAATAGAAATAGTAAATTATTGTTTTATGATTTATTATAATTATTGTTTAATTTTAATTTTAAAAAACTAAGCTGAAGAAAAGTCACTTTTATAAAAAAATTACTTTTTCTAAAAGTGATTACTTTTAAAGAGTTCTTTAAATAGGCAATGTTATTTATTAAAACTATAATCTCGAAAAAGTAATATAATCATCATCATTATTATATACGATTATTATTATTAAATTATTATAACTGAAAATTACTCTAAACTTTTGATATTCCGTTACAGATAAAGATAAAAAACAAAGCTAAAGTACTATTGTTGATAAAAAATAAATTTATTAATTAAAAAATAATTTTCAGTTATTTTAAAATGATATTATCAAAAGAAATGACAATAAGATTATTTTATGTCAGGAATGAAACAATAAAAATATAATTACATTAATGATTGATTAGTTTGGTTAGGTAGGTTAAGCCGCCATAATGCACGAAGTTTATACTGATCTGCCACTTTCAGAGGCCATCACAGACTGGGCAATAACCATGATGGGGTCAACCAGAAGATGGATGAAGGATGGGGTTCAACGGGCCGCATCCGGATTCCCTCCTGAAAAACTTGAGGTATGGGATCAGGATTTGAACCCGGATCCCTCCAGAGTGGTAAGCTACAGTTTTCTCACGCGGATTTTCTCAGTTTTCTCATAATATTCATTAGTGTAATTCGGACGGATGTCCGAATTACACTAATGAATATTATGCTATTGTATATTGCATTATCACAAGGCAAAAAAAAATTAATGATATATGCTATTAACTTCAAGAAGAGTCCACAGTCAATTTTCAGTATTTCCTTGTAAAAATTTTAGTTTTATTCTTTTGTTGCATCTCGATTCAAAATTTTTTATCCATTAATGGATACTACATTAAAATATCATAGAATTGATTGGAGATGCAACAAAACAATAAGACTGCAGAGTTTTACAAGGAAATACTGAAAACTGACTGTGGATTCTTCTTGAAGTTAATAGCATATGTCAGTATCCATTAATGGATACTACATTAAAATATCATATAATTGATTGGAGATGCAACAAAAGAATAAGACTGCAAATTTTTACAAGGAAATACTGAAAACTGACTGTGGATTCTTCTTGAAGTTAATAGCATATGTCATTATTTTTGCCTTGTAAAAATGCAAAATACAAGTGAGATCGGTCAAAATGTTCTTGTTAAAGATCTAACGCAAATACAGTAAATTTATATTGAATAACAATTGCCTATTAATTGTTGACTGTTCATACATTTCGAAAGTTAAAAAATAAAATATTACGAGGAATACATAAGCCTTCAAGCAGGAAAAATACTATGTACAGTACATAATTTTATTAGGGTGTATTAGATATTTAGTTCACTAGTTTATTGGAAAATGCTCTGAAGGGGCAGAAAAAAATTGAATATACTTGAGATCTCAAACATCGAAAATGAGTGTACAAGCATCAATACGAAACGTAGAAGAATTAAAATCAATTTTTAAAGCTGAAGTATACTTTAACCTCTGAAATTGGAAAACATCTCATCCCAAAAAAAAGTATATTCCACAGCTAAGTAAGTAAAACGTTATAGAGTTAAGTAGCAAGGGGTTTAGTTTTGAAGCGTTGCTGCGGAATATACTTTTTTGGAAGAGATGTTTTTCAAGTTCAGAGGTTAAAGTATACTTCAGCTTTAAAAATTGATTTTAATTCTTGTACGTTTCGTATTGATGCTTGTACTCTTCTTTTCGATGTTTGGGACCTGAAGTATATTCAGCTTTTTTCTGCCCCTACAGGGCATTTTCCCATAAACTAGTCCATTACTTTTTGTGAGGTCAAAATTTCTTATTGAATAAATTTTACAATATGTCGGATTACTGTAGGTATAAAGCTAACTCGATGGTTGTAGCAAATTCGTGTTCACATGGCCGAAAACCCTTGATTCCACCGTTTTCTCAGTTCATCTGATAAAATATCTGCTAGATTACTTAAAAACGAAAAAGAAAAAAATTTGTCCTCAGGCGGAGTTGAACCGCGATAAAATATCTGCTAGATTACTTAAAAACGAAAAAGAAAAAAAATCTCTCCTCAGGCGGAGTTGAACAGCCTGCCGCCTTACTTCACGAGGTCATAGAAATCTCGATGTTTTGAAAAATTTCGCCGATTTTAACATTGAATAAAATCCGTTCTAAACAACATTTTTCAAAACGGAAAAAAAGTCCACCGAGATTTTCAGTCGCACAACAATGTTAGAATATTTCAGTAATTTTACGCAAAATTGAAGCTTGTATAGGTTGTCTAACATGTGAAAATTCGACAGCTATTTTTCATTACAGTACGACATATTTCAATATTTTATACATCAGATTGTTCAGCTCATTAATACGAATTGACTGTTGCCATTACCATCGAAACCGGAGTAATATTAAGTCCAAAAATCATCAAAATAGGTTTATGGCAATGGTATACTTACAGTATGATTTAGGTCAACGTAATCACATTGTTATACATCAGAGTGTACGCCTCACTAAGACGCAAACGAACTGTGCTATACACGGCAAAACCCGAGTAATATTGACCGAATTATTAAGTCTCGAATGTGCCGTTTATGAAAATTTCGCGGTTTTTGGCCCTTTACGGAGCCCCACTGTGGTTTTATGAAGCCAAATTTTTTCGACATCCTACACTTACCCATCGATCATTTAAAAATTTCAAGTAAATCGGCCCGGTAGTTCCTGACAAAACACTACCGTCAGCACCCCCTAATGTTAAATGAATCTGTCAAGTATGTTATCGGTAGCGCTACTGCGCTACTTCTGAAATATATACTAAGTATCTAATAATAAAACTGTATACTTTTCCTGCTTAAAGTGCTTGTGGATTCCTTGTATTTCTTAGAAGCAGCAGAACTTGATAGTTTATAATTTTAAACGATTACGTTTTGAATATTATAGAAAAAACATTTTGATAAACTTACTTGTCTTTCAAAGAGGTTTATCTCTGTTATAACCATAACTATTATGTTACCGATTCCATCGTTTACGAACAAAAGAGCAGTAAGTACGGTTTTCATAGTTTTCGGTGCCTGAAAGAATAATAATATCACATATAAGTACACAAATAGTGATATTATTAATAATAATATCACTAATCCTCTTTGTTATATTTCGTAATAACATAATTCGAAAACATTACCTGAGAATAAGCAAATCCTATGCTAGTAATCATAAAAATCATTTCGCCAAATGTTACGAGGAAGTACTGAGGTATCTGGAGCAGTATAGAAAGTGAACTAGAACTGGCTGAAGCAGCGTGATGTTGAAATACCTAATGAAAATAAAGTGATAAATATTATGATACTTTTGACAGGAAAGTAAAAATATGGTTTTAATTTATTGTATATTTACCAATGTTCCATTGCTATTCATAATAGGATAATATTTGTATATGACATCATTGTTTTCTCGGCTGATAAGCAAACTGCTGTTACGTAAACTAAAGTTATTGTTTGTTTCATATCTTGGAAAAAAATAAGAGAATTTTTTAACTCAAAGGATAATATTTGTATATGACATCATTGTTTTCACGGCTGATAGGCAAACTGCTGTTAAGTAAACTAAAGTTATTGTTTGTTTCATATCTTGGAAAAAAATAAGAGAATTTTTTAACTCGTTACAGACTAAGCAATGCAAAAAAAAACATGTATTCACCATACATACTCAGTCGAGTTTATGAATTTCTCGTAATGTTGAATGTATAACGTCGTTCCATTATTGTACATACACTGAAAATGAAAAAAATATATTCGTTTTTAGCATTTCATTTAGTCTGTAAAATAATTCTGGAACTTATTCTTGAAAATATACATTTGTTTTTGGGAAACGTGGAAAAATTAAATAAAAATTATCTTGTTTTATAATTATTATTTCTGTAATTGCATAATATATATATAGATGAATAAAATACTAAAATATATATTATACATAATATATATGTTCCATTAAGAATGTGGCACGCATTTTTGAGGAAAACAAGAGCAGTTAGAAAAAATATTTTTAATATAGATATATATTAAAAATTTTAAATATTTTTCTGCAAATGTGGTTTCCTTCTAAAAGTTTTCTAAGAAAATAATGTAGTGTTCATTTAGAAATACCATTTTCTTAGGAAGTGAATCTCTCAAACACATGACTTTCTCTTGGAATGACATCTAATCTTCTGAAAAGTGAGGCTTAAATTATCTCATATTATTAAATTAACATTACTATAGTCTTAGTGGTGTAATAATTACAAAGAAAATAAAACATCTAAAATCAAGGGTGAAAATAAATGAAAATACAACGATGATTGTGGAATACTATCATCATCTTTAATATACACGACATAGAAAACTAAAGACTTTATAATGTAGACTAAATTAAAGAAAAAAATTAAATTAATCCAATGTATTTTTGGAACAAAGTAGTTTCAACAAATGTCTTAGAGAGAATATGGAAATTAAACAAAGGAGCATCTTTCTACAGGATGGACCAAGATAAACCGAACCCAATATGGGAAAAGATATTCGATGTAACAACACGCAATAACAATAATAATTCGTAGAGAGCTGTGAATGACGTACAAAGAGGCCAGGATATTCATCGTAACTATTCATCTATTTGTATAAAAATATAAAAAATAGCATTGCAGTTCATATGTTCATTATTTGTTTGGGTTCGGTTTATCTTGGCCCACCCTGTAAAATTTCCGAAGTTAAGTATAAGTCATACAGAGATATCATTACTCTACTAGCAGTATTACGGCAGATTAAAAGTACTTTTAAATAACATTTAGATAAAGGATGCTGCGAATAGTTGAAAGCGTAGTTTGTGCAAATATTGCTGAAAAGTTTAAGTATACTGGAAACTTATAACTTTCCATTTAACCTGTGGTCACACTGTGCAATTTTTCGTCGCGCGCGCGGCTGCAACTGCAACGGCAACGAGTTGCAATCGCCGAATAGTGCACTGGGAAATATAGCTTGCGACGCAATGGATAGTCAGCCAATTAGAGCACGATAAAATCATCCAATGAAGTTATAGTCGAGGCAGATGTTGTTGTTTAACTGTTATTTCTAGAGATAGCGTTTAACTGTGCAATATAACAACATTAATTCAGTTTTAATAATTATTCTAGTTATATACTACCTAGAGTTAGCGATATAAGTGGAATTAAAAAAGGATTAAGAAGAATAAAGCTATAATTTTAAGAACTTTGCTTATTTCATGCAAAGCATGATTTTTTATATCTTTTTTTCGATAATCCACGGAATTGAAGTCCCACAAACAACTATGTTGTGTAATAATTCAATAAAATTTGACTCTACGGTCGAATTCCATGTAACCGCCATCTTGGACACGTGTCAAAAATTTTCTCGCTTTTCATTGGTTGCGAGCTTGCAACCGTCGCCGGGAATACTCTCTTGTTTTCAAGCACGGTTGAAGTCGCGTGCTATTCAGAGGGGGTTTACCAATTTGTTGGAAGAGCCATCGCTGTTGCAGTCGCACGTGCGGAGAACAATTGCACAGTGTGACCATGGCTTTAGAAAACAAACTGTAATGTGTAGGTTTTTCCACTATAGTGAGAGCAGAATTTATTGGAAGAGCCATCGCTGTTGTAGTCGCACGTGCGGCGAACAATTGCACAGTGTGACAATGGCTTTAGAAAACAAACTGTAATGTGTAGGTTTTTCCACTATAGTGAGAGCAGAATTCACTTATTGTCTACTGAGTTTTTGATACAAATCAGTAATAATGACATATTCATTAACATATAACATTCAGATATCAGGCAAATATCAACATAATTAGCATATTTTATTTTACAATTGAAATTTTTATAAAATGCCAAAATTACTTGAAACAGTTGTTTGGGATACATTTTCAAGAGAAACATTTTCCTCTTATTACTATTATTAATATATTTACCTTTATTATACCTTTAGTTTTCGATCCTAAGTATGCATTTGGTACTTTATGTAAACTGCAATTCATGGCATCCACTTGCAACTTCTGCAAAATGTTAATTTTTTAATATATTTTTTACATTTAAGATAATAAATTATATAAACCGCTATTCAAATTAACAGTGATATTTATTATAATTTTAAAATGACATCTTATTTAGTTATGCAATATATATTATCGAAAATCTAAATTAGAAAACATTCAAAGTTAAGTGAAATGCATGACTGTTATTCATATTGGACAAATGCAATTCTGCTGTTACTTGTAAAGGAAGATCTTTAATAACATCAAAATTCGTATCATTTTCTATATCAAAAGAGGTGAAATTTCTCTGAAAAAAAAACATAAATTGTTTATTTTTTACTAATAAAGATATGGTAGAAACAAAAATTGATCAATGGAAAATATTCAATTCTTCGGTTGTATTATGGATTAAACTTAACTATTATATTATAGTAAGAAAAATATTATAATAATGAAAATTAAGAAAGTAGCACTCAATACTTCTATTGATAACTGAAGAAATCCAGCTGCAACAAATGCAAATGAAACTAGCAATCCTCCAATGGCCATTCTCTGCAAAGGCCTAAATTAATAAAAGTACTTAAATTATTAAGGATATTTTTGCATCATAAGAATTTATTTTAGATTATCTTTGAGGAATTATTCAAAAATTATTGTTCTGCATTTTGACATTTTAAAGAAAACAAAAATGAAGACTTATAGATAATATAAATTACCAACACAAAATAGCTTAATAAGTTGAAAATAAATAAATAATTTCCTATACTAGATTGATACGATGTAAATAATAATAATGAAGTTACAGTCACTGAGATTTAGAAAATAATAAATGGAAATGAAATAGTTGCATTTGTTGTAATAGAAGAAATTTTGGAAAATATAAAAATTTTAAAGAAACAGACATGTAAATCAGTTAGTCGAGTTCTTCATAAACTGTCTAAACTACAAAATATATCAGCATATTGGAACAATGCTGTGACGATTTTATTGTGTAAGAGAATTACAGATATAGGAAAAAATTACAGACATGTAAATCTTCTTCCATTGAAAAGTAAATATTTCATTTAATTACGTTTCGTAAAACAAGAGAACATGTAAAAATTTAATTAAATTTAGAGTAGATGTTCGCGCTTTGCATTTTGTTCAAATTATAGGATGTTTTGCGTTTTGTTCAAATTCTAGTGTGTTTCGTGTTTTCTAGGGTATTTTGCATTTTGTTCACATTCTAGTGTATTTTGTATTTTCTAG
Organism: Olivierus martensii; assembly: GCA_000484575.1. Classification (NCBI taxonomy): domain Eukaryota; kingdom Metazoa; phylum Arthropoda; class Arachnida; order Scorpiones; family Buthidae; genus Olivierus; species Olivierus martensii. Next base: position 32,622 of record AYEL01021622.1, read on the forward strand.
GGTATTTTGCATTTCGTTCAAATACCAGTGTTTGTGTTTTCTAGGGTATTTTGCGTTTTATTCTAATTCTAGTGTTTGTGTTTTCTAGGGTATTTTGCATTTTATTTTAATTCTAGTGTTTGTGTTTTCTAGGGTATTTTGCATTTCGTTCAAATACCTGTGTTTGTGTTTTCTAGGGTATTTTGCATTTTATTCTAATTCTAGTGTTGGTGTTTTCTAGGGTATTTTGCATTTCGTTCAAATACAGTGTTTGTGTTTTCTAGGGTATTTTGCATTTTATTCATATTCTAGGATGTTTTGCGTTTTGCTCAAATTTTATTCTCTTTCTTTAGCGTTTTTCAGCACCTTTAATTGTAATTATATACTTACGCGTTTGTCCCATGCTCATCCAGTAGTATTCAGTTATTCCGATACTACTGGAGCAGTGCATATTATGCCCATACTCTTCACTATTATGAATTTTGAACAAATTCTAAATCACTGTGATACAAGTCATTGAAAGAACCAATGTGTTGAAATGTGTTTATTTCAACACATTTTTAAACTATTCATACATAGTATGCCAGCTACCTAAAATTATAAATGATACAGTAATGACATTGAAGTTATTTATAAATAAATTTTTAAGAATATTATTAAAATAATGAATACAATTCAAACATAAAATTCCATTTTTCTTTAGTGTTTATTTCAACACATTTTTAAACTATTCATACATAGTACATTCATACATAGTATGCCAGCTATCCTAAAATTATAAATGATACAGTAATAACATTGAAGTTATTTATAAATAAATTTTTAAGAATATTATTAAAATAATGAATACAATTCTATATTCCAATAAAATGAAAAACAATGAATAGAGGAGAAAGACCAAATTAAGATGTCTTTGTTCCTCAAAAATTTAACGATACACCCATCAAAATATATCATTAAATTTTAAAACTGGATTACGAAATATATTGAAATTAAAACACTATTATTTTATTTAAGAAAAAATAGTTTTAAGTGATGTAACAATAGTGGAAGAATTGTCGAATTTTAGTAGCTACTTGGAATCGTTGATGAAATAAAAAATTTGCGACAATTATAGTAACAATCGCTTTTTAGCTTAAAGGTGGAATATCACCGACATTTCACATTTAAGCTGATGTGGGCATTTCATTTATCTTACAGAGCACCATAAAGATTTAGGAATTATCTTCGATTCCAAATTTTCTTTTAAATATTATATTCATTATCTTGTAAACCAGCTTCATAAAAAAATCTGCTTTTACAAAAAGATAATTATCAAATACTTCAAGCACTCGTGCCCTCCATATGTGGATGATCTACGTGGAGCAGAAGAATAGATAATGATTCCGAAGGAATCATTATCTATTCTTCCGCTCCACCTAGTTATCTCGAAAATCTTGCTGCAGCATATAACCGATCTATTTCTATCGTGAGTTTCTCGTGCCCTCCATATGTGGTTTTCATCAAATTTTATTTGATAAAAACCACATATGGAGATAATGATAATGATCTACGTGGAGCAGTACCACCTAGTTATCTCGAAAATCTTGCTGCAGCATATAACCGATCTATTTCTATGGTGAGTTTTATCATCAAAAACAACTAAACAAGTTCTTCCGACCATGACTGTCTTTCTGACTTTCCAACTATTGAAAAACCATATCACCTTTGACTTAAAAATGATCAATAAAAATAAAAATGATCAATAAAATCAATCCTTTGACTTTGCATGACTTAAAAATGATCAATAAATATATAAATGGAACACTCAATGCAGATATTATTTACTGCAATGTTTCTCAATCCAATTTGGGAAAATCAGAATTTATTCATATCAAAAATATTGCACAGATAAATCGATGAACTGCTTGTTCGTGTTTCTCGAACTTACAACAGATCTTACTGATTGCCGGCTCTTAAAGTAATTTTGTTTGTTATTTTTGTTTTCTGTATTTTTTATAATTGTTTTGTGAGGGTCACCCGTTTTTGTAGGGTGTTTTTTGAAATAAATAAAAAGTATAACAGTAAACAGATAGAAATCAAAATAAATGATAAGAAAGTAAAACAAAAGTATTCCATATGATAACAGACAGATATTAATTTACGATGCAATAAATCAATTATTAAATGGATTCCTAAACACCACTTAATTTTGGTTCGGTTTTTAAAAATTTTCAGGCGACCAAGAAAATAAAGAAACATTCTAATGATCTTTATTAATAAGACATTTACCACATTATACAAATTGTAAAAATATTAATGATTTCCGGATAAAACGAATATCTATAGAGTATGGCATTAAATTAACAAAATGAATAAAAATCCCGTTTCAAAATTCGAATTTCTATGATAAAATTAAATAAATAATATCAAAATAAGTATACTCTAAATTTTAGAAATGCTGCTTAACTTGGATAAAATAAGACAAATATTAAGATCAAGTTAATATCCATTGAAATAATTCTTTTATTTATATTTCCTTATTATTAAAATTGGCATTATGTTATAATTTAAAGAAAAGAATAATAAGTTCGTTCTGATATTAAAGAATATCAAATGATTTTCCTACCTGGTTAATAAGTTGCATTTATTCAGCAAAGGATAAATGATGTAATCTAACAAAGGAATGATGATAATACCTAAGATTGCGTTTAAAACTTGCATTTGATCTGGTTTTATCGTATAGTCTCCCTAATAGAAAAAATTATATAACAGTTGAAATTATCAATGAACAGTTTTTAATTGAAAATAATATTAGATTTTATAATTAAAGAACGAAAATTAGCCTATATAACTAATAACAAATTGTAGGGAAAATTTTTACTTTACCTCTAAGAGATCAGATTCGCTTCGCAGCAGTCTCCAGCATCAACTGACAGATGCAAAACTATAGATTAAACACATTTCTGACATATTACAGAAGTGTATTATGATCAGGTAAGGATATTCATATTTTCAAATGAACTGACTTTGATTGATGTTATGCTGGTTTAATGGACTTTTTACTTAGAGCAAATAGCGGAAGAAGCATCTAAGATTAGCGAGCAATAGTGAACTAAATGCACAAGAAAAGTCATACGCTTCATTCGAAGCGTGTCCTACAACATTGCGCCATGCAACATGGATTCTGCAGCATAACGTACATGTCTGTTAGAGTTAAAGTAAATGATATAGCAGCAATAATAATCATTGCTATTCTATAAGCAACAATATACAACTTATTATATATTTCTGTAGAATCTAAATATTAAATTAATGTACTTACGTTATTTAATTTTTCATAGTAAAATGTATGCTATTAAATTAAGAAAATCATTCAGTCGTCAAAATGCATAGGTCAGTGGTTCTATATGGTGTGCTACGGCAAACTAGTGCGCTGGAAATAGTAGTAAGTGCGCCGCAAATATTACAAAAATATAATTTTTATTCTGTCCGCAAAGTGCGACTGAAAATTTTACAAAAATTTTACAATACGCTGCTAATCAAAAAGAAGGTTGAAAACCACTAGCATAGATGATAAAAAAATGGAATTAAACCAGATTCCATTCAGTTGAGAGAGATTTTTAAACGAACTGGTTCATGATTCAATTGGGATCAGTCATCTGAAAATTTCGAATTTTAAAAGAATCGTCTTCTTCTTTCATTATCATGTATATCAGCAGCCAATAATAAATACGTAAAATAATCTTTCTGTCTGGCAACTAATAGTAAGAAAACAGTTAAAAATAGAAGAAAAATAATCATAATACCGACCAGTAGGAAGGATATTTCTATTATTGACATTTAAAAAGTTCTAAGTTGCTCTTGATCAGGTTTATTTAATTATACTGCTGAATCGCAGAAATGATATTTAGCATTCATGCAAATATCTGTAGAAAGCATACTGATACTTCTTGCAAAGAATATTCAGTATTTCAGTGCTGCTATGAACAAAACACCGAAAATGAAATCGACTGAAAGATTGAAGAATGTCGTTAATGGGACAACGCAAGATTCGTATCGATATACAATGATACCTCGGTTCACGAACACAATCCGTTCCTTGATCCTGTTCGTGATCTGAATTACATTAAAAGATAACACTAATAATAATAATAATTTCAAAGCTCTATAACTGATCGACGAACACTTATTGAACTTCACTTTTTATCAATTATACGAAAAAGTGAAGTGAAATGATTTACGCTTAATGTTGCCAATTCCAGTTTACGGAAAATCACGAAGTTCTAGAGCAATAGTAAGAAAATTCTTATATCAAAAATAATTTTTAATTTTTTTTCAATAAAGGGAATTATAAATATTTCGTCATTAAAAAAAAAAAACATTAAAAATCTCTAGATCTGGCAACAGTAAGTCCGCGTCATTCGTACAGGCAAGACGTGCGGTGAAACCACCTAAAGGCGCCGGGAAGTTTTGAAAAGCAGTCATAATTGTCTGTATGAATTTTATTAAATCAAAAACATCATTCTAATAATTATTAATTAAAAAATGTATACAAATCATATATCTGCATTTAAGTCGAATCTGCATTATTTAAAATGGAGGACAAGTGTTTATCTTTGGATTTTCTCGTTTTTTTTGCCTAAATTTCGGTGAAAACGAAGCAATAAATGAACAATTAACAAATAATATTGTTTATTTTAATAGATTTAACCTAACATTTTAGTATTATCAGAGATTTTTTTTATTTTAAATGCGGTATTTTATAGTGGTGTATCGATTCTGATGATGACAACCGAATTTCTGATTACTATAAGTGGATGTATCGATTCTGATGACAATAACCAAATTTCGCGGGATTTTATAGCGGTGTATCGATTCTGTTTACTATAAGCGGAGTTTTCATAATGCATTTTAATATGGATGATTCGGGACCGTAGACTTTTGATGATAATATCCGCGATTACAATAAGCGGCTTTTACTGTACACCTTTCACCTGCAGATAAAATCTTTCAAAAAGGGGGAAATATTATCGTGCAATTTATATCGCTAAATTTTTAATTAATAATACATGCGGGAGAGCAAGTGTATTTGATATATGGCAGGGGTGGCCAACTTGTTATGTCATTAAGATCGACTTTATATGTTAACAATGAATTCGCGATCTACCTTCGAAATTCTTCGTTTGATGGTGAGAGTAGAGATAGGAGCCAAAAACCACATATCCCAAAACGAGATATCCGACAGCAGCGATGGTTTTTTTCCTTTTTCCTTTACTCGTAAATCTCAAACACAATACTTCACTTCAACTTTCACAACTGTCAATTCATAGGTGCCATGTTGGCATCGTCAGCGAATTTAGAATTTTATCTAAATGCTCTGCTGCTACCGGGCATTGTCAGCGAATTTAGAATTTTGTCCAAATGCTCTGCTGCTACCGGCTTATTCTGTTTTGGGCCACACTCAGCAATAAAGCTAAATTTTGGTTTTAGTTGTCTAGAGACGACACTATGCAGTAAGAGAGTCGTCCGATAACTCACGAAGATCGACTACAAATCGTCCCGCGATCGACCTGTTGGCCACACCTGATATATGCTAAATAATAAATTGTCATTCCAGAAAATCTTTTATTTTGTTTTTCCGACAGTTTTAATTCGGAAATCCGTCATTCTCGCGGACATTTAGGATACAGTAAGACCCCGTTTAACGCTGTTTCGATATAACGCGGTTTTTTCGAATTCTATATTTTTATTGATTCACTTTGGCGTGGTTTTTCAAACCGTTATTCTTACATAAATTGAAATCGCAGGAATTTGTTGTATTGATACTCTATGCCGTCTCACAGTGCGTTTGATATCAATACAGTGCAGTACATATGAAAGTCTGCTGCGGTCAGAGTTCATATTTATGATCAGTCATCAATTAATGCAGTGCATTAATATGAAAGTCTGCTGCGGTCAGAGTTCATATTTATGATCAGTCATCAATGTTATTTTACAGTAATAAAAAATAACTAGAAATTCCCTGCTCATATAAATGAGCGGAAATATACTATTGAGATTTAATCTTATAATACTACAGTGAAACCTCTCAATAGTGGACACCTCTGGGGAACAGAAATTTGTCCGCTATTGAGGATAATGGCCATCTGAGCCATCCATTTTTTCACTTGGTGTGATTTAGCACGATACGAATTTTCGTCCTCCACAATCCGGCTGACCCCTCCGCAGGGGTGGGCAGCCTGTGGAAGGGCTTGTTTCGCCCCGTCACTTAGTATTCTCCCTGAATGGAAAGTGGCGTCATCTGTTAACAAAAAATATATATATATAAAAATATAGATAGATAGATAATTACCCCATTTTAGTATTAGCTTGAATGCTGCCACTTTAAAGTATAGTTCCCTGAAGTTAGAACGTTATTCTTTCATCAATATTTTTTCATTGTTTATAGCTTACTGCAATCTGATTTCTGCTTTTTGTTCTTAAAACTTTTTATTTTCTAATTTTAAGAATTTTTTCATGAATGATTTATGAATGCAAATTGATATTAGCAATAAAAATGTCTATAATTAATGTAATACAATAGTAATAATACATGTTACAAAATAAAAAGTCTATAATTAATGTAATACAATAGTAATAATATATGTTACAAAATAAAATTTAAAAAATGTTATGTATATATTTTTATTCACTGACCTGGTTTCACCTATTCCTCATTATTTACGTGCTAAAATGACCTCATTTAATGCTGTTTTATTTAGCGCTTTTTTTTCTTGGAACGTATCCTCCGCATTAAACAGGATCTTACTGTATTTTCATATTTTGGATGTGTTAAGGGTACAGAATGATTAGATTTCTTCATGTAAAAATGCAAAATGGCGAAAAACATTTTCTATATGAAGTTAACCTAATGTTAAAAAGGAATAATATTGTTTAATTTGAATAATAATATTTTATAAATAGACTTTATTGTAATCCCATAAAATAGACAACTAAAATTCATCTATATAGATTAATACGGATTATACAGAAGACATTTATTCATTTATGCTTGGATAATATAAAAGTTTTATAAATCATCTTTTTAAAATACAGGTAGGCCTCGATTAGTGCGAATAATGGGTTCCACGAATTTCTCGCACTATTCGAAGTATTAACTAACTGTACAGTATGTAAAATATGGTGATTGTTCTTGCTTTGAGAGATTCGGGCCATTAGTCAACCTCACGATGAATAACCACAATATTAACTGTTTAAGAATTATTTATTTTCATATTTTGCATCGTTGTTCATCATCTAAATTAATAACCTACCAGGAATTGCATCTCATACCATCATCAAACCAACTGCCAAATCGTCACAGGAATTGCGTCTCATATCATCATCAAACCAACCGCCAAATCAAAAGGAATTATGTTGTCTCATACCATCATCAAAATCGAAACCAAAATAGCAAATCGAAAGCGGTTATCATCATCAAACTAACTGCCAAATCAAAACCAAAATAGCGAATCACATCATTGTTCATCATCTAAATTAATAACTTACCAGGAATTGTGTTTCATACCATCATCAAGCCAACCGCCGAATTATCGTGACCACTTTTAAATCATATCATCATCAAACCAACCGCCAAATCAAAACCAAAATAGCGAAGTCTCATACATCATCAAACCAACCGCCAAATTCTGTACTGTACTGTATGGTCTCATACCTCATTAAAAAGTGTTCTTTCTTTTATCCATTTCGATATTTTTTAAGAGAGAAAATTCTGTACTATACTGTATTTATACGATAAAAAAGCTGAATAATAATAATGTTGAGTAACTAACGGCAAAAAAGCCCATCTTTCTGGTGTTTCACCCCTTCAACGCCAAGTGACTGTTCTTGGACTGTCCGGTTTTACTAACCGAAAATTAACATTAATTTGTTAATTGACATCATAAAAGGGGACGGACTTTGTTAGTAAGACTGGTCTACGTTTACAACTCGCATTAATCGAATATTTGCTCGCACTAAGTGAAAAACGGTATCATTTTTATAAGTCGCACTAATCGAATATCGCATTGTTCTAACTCGCACTAATCGAGGCCTACCTGTATATATTTATTTAATCATTGATATAATATAATTCAAAAATAAAAACGAGAAATGCTAAATATGTCAAAATTTTTAAGATTTTAATAAAAACTTTTTGTCAATAATATGTATACTTATTGTTTAACAATCTGTTGCTCAGTCCTTTGTTGGCTCTCGCTGTGTTTGGTTCAGTTAAGTACTGTGCTCTTTCTTTGCTGCTGTTTTACGTGAGTTTACTGTTTTTTACAGAGTTTACACTTGTGTTTTTGCTTTTTTGCAGTTTACCAGCTTTTACCAGTTTGTTTACTGTTTGCTTACTGCTGCTGTTTTTACCATCAAGTTTTGAAGAAGTTGTTCAACCATGGTAAGATTTGGATTCTATTTAGTAGTTATAAAATTTTGTTTTGGGATATATATCAAATTCACTGCTTCCTGAAAAGTTATCGCGAAAATATTTTATTTTATTATGGCAATGATATGATTTTGAAAATAGCTTAGCTCAACTTTTACGTCTTTATTATTAATAATTTTATATTATTTTCGTATACTTAATTACACATATTTTCTATTAATATTAAAATGTCAAAAGGGTGTCTCTAGTTCGACAACTTTCGGTAACATTAGCCTGTTTTCGGCGTAAAGATGGCGACTCGTTCGAACCTTTTCAGGCATTTATAATATAATGAAAGGAATTGTCAATGTTGCTTTTCACTTAAATTTTAATTTTAATTCGCATTTTTATTTTATAATCATTAAATGCTTCTAAAATATGGCGATTAAAAAAAATTGAGTTAGGCTTAGCAATCTTCCGTGGCGGTAAACAACAATAGAATCGAACGTTCTGTTTCCATAGCAACGAAATTAAATAATATTGTAATTTTATAGCAATTTAATGGAAATTTTCCATAATTAATTATTTTTATAGATTTATTTAATTTCTCAATATTTTAATTTTACAATTTACTATGGACGGTAGTGTCTTTTCTAGTTATATTAAATAACTAATAAGATTGAAAATCTAGTCCGAAAATATTCACCTATCGTGGCTAACATCTAAGGTGGACATCTTGAATATTTTTTTCAAATATATTTAACTTTAGTATTATTAATTTATGATTTTATCATTATATAAATAGTAATTAATTGCATGATTATATAATCTTATTCATACAAATCATTCAGTTAGAAAAACGAAATTATTTTTTCATATTCAGAATAAGTTACAGCATTGTGGATACTAGTCGAAATCAAATGATTTAAGCTAACATAAATTATGTCTTAAAAGTTTTGATAAAGGCAATATGGCTGTTTTTGTTCAAATTTAATTACAAAATAAAGGTAAATCAAATGATTTAAGCTAACATAAATTAAACCTTTAAAGTTTTGATAAAGGCAATATGGCTGTTTTTGTTCAAATTTAATTACAAAATAAAGGTGTATTCGTAAAAATTTTATTAATTTCCATTGGGACTAATCACAGAAATATTGAATGCTGAAAGATAGTTATTTGAACACTAACTTTCATATATAGCATTTCACTATTATTCAAACATAAAATTACTTTACCAAGTAAATATTGCTAAAATGTAAGCACAGACAGCGGTAGATTAATCAGTAAAAACTTTATTCTCGAAGTACTTTCGGTTGCTATGCAATCATCATCAGCTCGATTCGATAGAACCAAGCTGATGATGATTGCATAGCAACCGAAAATACTTTAATCGGTAAAATCTTTATTCTCAAAGTATTTTCGGTTGCTATGCAATCATCATCAGCTTGGATCTATCGAATCGAGCTGATGATGATTGCATAGCAACCGAAAGTACTTCGAGAATAAAGATTTTACCGATTAATCTACTGCTGTCTGTACTTACATTTTAGCAATAAGATAATATGACAAGTAAAATGGTATTGCTAAAATGTAAGCACAGACAGCGGTAGATTAATCAGTAAAATCTTTATTCTCGAAGTATTTTCGGTTGCTATGCAATCATCATCAGCTGGGTTCTATCGAATCGAGCTGATGATGATTGCATAGCAACCGAAAATACTTCGAGAATAAAGATTTTACCGATTAATCTACTGCTGTCTGTACTTACATTTTAGCAATACCATTTTACTTGTCATATTATCTTAATGCTAAAATGTAAGTACAGACAGCAGTAGATTAATCGGTAAAATCTTTATTCTCGAAGTATTTTCGGTTGCTATGCAATCATCATCAGCTCGATTCGATAGAACCAAGCTGATGATGATTGCATAGCAACCGAAAATACTTCGAGAATAAAGATTTTACCGATTAATCTACTGCTGTCTGTACTTACATTTTAGCAATAAGATAATATGACAAGTAAAATGGTATTGCTAAAATGTAAGTACAGACAGCAGTAGATTAATCGGTAAAATCTTTATTCTCGAAGTATTTTCGGTTGCTATGCAATCATCATCAGCTCGGTTCTATCGAATCGAGCTGATGATGATTGCATAGCAACCGAAAGTACTTCGAGAATAAAGATTTTACTGATTAATCTACTGCTGTCTGTACTTACATTTTAGCAATACCATTTTACTTGTCATGTTATCTTAATATGTACAATATTTATGGTATTCGCACAATTTCTATTTTTCAATATTTTAACTGTTTTCGACATTTTTATAACTTAAGGGGCCATGTTTTATATCTCAGTTACAAATCATAGCGAAATATGTACAATATTTATGGTATTCGTACAATTTCTATTTTTCAATATTTTAAGTGTTTTCGATCATTTTTTCTTCGACATTTTTATAACTTAAGGGGCCATGTTTTATATCTCAGTTACAAATCATAGCGAATTAAATGCAGTAGATAACTTAGTATTTTGAATATTTTTAAATTCCGACCATTTTCAAAAGTATTTCGGTAGTGTAAGCCATTTTTTGAAGTACGGTAGCTATTTCTTAATAATATAATTTGCAATACCAATTGCACTCAGGTTTATTTAAGTGAGGAGATTAAGAATTTTGCATAACATGCAAAGTCGCGGATTAGAACGACTATCAATAATACTAATTATAAACTAAACCTAACGGTCAGCGACTCTGCAAATTCCAGAGTTCTGCCTGAGCTCAGATCTTTAACTAAGTTCTAACTTAAAACTAATTAGCTGCAAAAACAATCTAACAATAAACAACATAAACCGGCAAAAAAGAAACCGGAACTTATCACTAGAAGTAACGAATAAGTGTTAGATTGAAACGACAAAAAACGACTTGAATATGGGGAATCCAGAATTGAACCTGTTCTTCAAGTGGAATCTATTACACTTATATCCAGCCGTCTTCTATGCAAAGATTTGGGCTCCATTCCACATATCCAGATTTTTTTAGATTCTATATTGACCTGGTTCGTCGGCCGGATGATCGCGTGGTAAGGTTGTGGCTTACCATTTGGAGGATCCGGGTCCCACACTTCCAGTTTTTCAGGAGGGGCCCAGGCCCGGCCCGTGCCCCCCATCTTCACAATCCAGTTGAGCCCATCATGGATGTTGGGCAGCTTGTGATGGGCTCTAAAAGTGGCCATCGCCAGAGTTGAACCCCATCTTCACAATCCGGTTGAGCCCATCATGGATGTTGGGCAGCTTGTGATGGGCTCTAAAAGTGGCCATCGCCAGATATCACTTGATCTGGCGGCTTAATCTACCTAATCTAACTTAGACCTGACTCTTGAAAAATATCTTATTCTGTTTTAATCTTTGATATATTTAAAATATGTTAAAATCACATGGTTAAAGCATAAATTTAGTATTTTGATTAAATTTATTGCAATATATTAATTATAATCTAACCTAATTTGAAATTTAAAAAAAGTAAATGATATGAACATATATAATTCTTTAAAAATTCTTTACATATTCTGTACTTACTATTGAATTATTCATTTGTGTTGCTTGCAATGTCCATCGCGATCCCTTTTTAAAATAAATTAAGAAAAATATTAATAATAACAGATATATAATTATGAAAGGCATAAATTAATAATAATATTTATGAAGTTAAATTAGGAAATAATTTAATGTGTACATGATTAAATTGTTATTCTGATAATTGATAAATAATACAATTTCATGCGAAAAACTATATATTGTACTTATATATATATATATCAACATCATCATCATGCCCATATCCTTATACGAGGGTTGACAGCACTCAAGAAAGGGAAACATAAAAAAATAAAATAAAATCCTGTTTTAAATACATGTTTGACGATTCGGATTTCCTTGAGTTTTGAAAATCATAAAAAAGTTTTACTATGTTGATGATCAGCCAAATGTTGGCATAATCTGGTGGAAAGATTGCTCTCTTAAGGATTCCAAACAAATCCGGGAGCACCACTTCGTCAGGTTTCTAATTTCTGGCCATTATGAAAATTTTAACTACCAACACTTCAGAAGGATTATTGGACTCTTATGTTATCAATATTGAATTTGCTGAATAACAATATTTTTACAAATATTCTTGAGTAATATTGAATTTTTTGCGAATTTTATAAATTAAGAAGTTTTCTTATTTTCTATAGTATGACAAAATTCATATATTCGATGAATTTCACGTATTATCTCATCAACAAACCCAATAACATGGATAATTCATTTATAATTCAGAAAAAATGAAGTCAAAAACTCACGATAACAACAAATATAATAAATACAAATTACATTTATATCTTTCTACTTATTAATAATAAATAGTAGTGTGTAAATTCCGAATTATATTTAAATATACATCGCTTGACGAACAATACACTACTATTAATACAACACCAGTGTAGAAAATTTTTTACGCTAAATTGGATTATTAATTTTGTAAGTTTTATGTCTGTAATAATTTCGTAAAGAATTTGTAATAGAATAATTTTTACCTGTTGTCCCCAAAGTGCCCAATAAAATGGAACAGGTAAGAACATCGTTAAAACACTAAATAAGCTCTTTACATCAGAGATCATCTGCGTCTGAAATATAAATGTATTTATTAAAAATCATTTTTTAACTTCCGGACGTTTTATATTGATTATTTGACTTACATCATATTTATCATCCGCATAATCCAGCCAATGTTGTTTCTTTAATCCCATGTTTCTCGTCTTAAATTTTTGAACAACAGCATGCTAAGAATATTATATAGAAAAACGTAATTGAATTTTTGACAAAATTAATTAATTATCATTTAATTTAAAAATTTAAATTATATATGTTAATGAAAATTTTCACTTATTTGTTGTTATAGTTTTTCAATTATGTTCCATTATGCAAGTAATTCTTATTTTACGATGAGGTTCGGTTTCGAACCCTGCTTCGCAAGTCGAAACGGTTATAAGTCATACATCCTCAAAATTTATGGATTTCTCACTACTAATGTTTACTAAGATACTACACATTAGCTTAATAAATAAGAAGAACACAAAACTAGAATAATCAGACACAAAATGAATGCTTTCATATACTGTATCAGACAATTGGGTCAGGGATTCGAATCCATGGAATTGCAGCTACTAGTCACAGAATTTTCATTATGCAAGTAATTCTTATTTTACGATGAGGTTCGGTTTCGAACCCAGCTTCGCAAGTCGAAACGGTTATAAGTCATACATGCTCAAAATTTATGGATTTCTCACTACTAATGTTTACTAAGATACTACACATTAGCTTAATAAATAAGAAGAACACAAAACTAGAATAATCAGACACAAAATGAATGCTTTCCATATATCAGACAATTGGGTCAGGGATTCGAATCCATGGAATTGCAGCTACTAGTCACAGAATTTTTTGATTACATCACCATCGTAAATAGGAGTTAAAGTAAGTCAAGGCGATCGTTTGTCGAGGGATATCTATACATTAATTTTGTTTCTCTAATATAAAGAAAATGATTTACTATAAAATGAGAGAAATAGATCACGTGAACCTTTCTATTATTTCGATTTCATATCTTTGTGAAAATTTAAAATCATGAAACCCTGATCATTATTATTCGATATAATAACAAAGCAATTTTTATGATTTTAACAGAAATTAACCTACTTGTAAATGGTAACTTTATTTACCATTTACAAGTAGGTATTGTTATGTGAATTTTATTTACTTTTGATAATATTTATGCCAAATATTCTGCTGACAAACTTACGAACCGAATTTATATATTTTATATTTTCCCATTCTAAAGTTAAAAAATACTTACCTAGATTTAAATGATAAATAAGAAAAATTACAACTCACAGTTATGCATTTTATCACATCCCACATAATATTGCCGGAAGGAGGATTTTTTCTATAATATGGATATCCAATTAAAAAAATAACTGAAAAATTCAATATCAGTATTAATTTTATGTGTGTAAAATATAATATTGTCAATAAAATAAAAATTACACAATAAAATAATAATGTACTTTAAATTATCTTAAATAAGATGAAATTAGCAAAATTTCTTAAAATATAACGTGATAGAAATATAATATTTACTTTAAATTATCTTAAATAAGATGAAATTAGCAAAATTTCTTAAAATATAACGTGATAATGTTTTTGCAAGAATGATATCAAAATTAAAACTTTATACAAGCTATATTTGAGAAGTATGAATTACAATATTAATATTTTATATGAAGTACCAATTGTAAAATTTGTTTTTAGACAAGTCTGATACCAGTTATTAATATAAATTCAAGTAAACCGTAAAACTGTTTATTCATTAATAATAAATTAATTAAAATTTCTGCAAGGAAAAAATTATTAATTTTTGTCTTTCCGAGTTTTGTATTGCTTTTTAATTTGTTAGATAATAAGTTGCTGTAATATCCAAGTGTGTACACCTCTTGGATAACCCAGCAACATTGGTCCCCAAATCCGTGGTGCGGGCCAGATTAGCCAGGCCTGGAAACGCTTAGGCTCTCCACCTGGAGGACCCGGGTTCGATTCTCGAGTTCACCCCTTGAAAATGTTTATTATGGGATCGGACCTGGCACTCCATCCCTGTTTTCCACAATCCGGCTGACCCTCCACAGGTATGGGCAACTCGTGAAAGGGCTTGTTTCGTCCCGTCACACGTAAGTAGTCTTAGAGAATTAAAAGTGGCTTCCTCTTTACTCTGCGGTAAGATTAGCCATCAGATAAAGCATTAAATTCGGTGAGCATGGCCCGGACCTCACTTTGAAAAATCTGAAGATGTTGAATCTAACACTAGAATCTGAATCTGAACCACTAGAACACTAGAACTTCTAACAAGCAAGGAAACTTGCTTGTTAGAAGTTTCATTCAACACTAGAACTTCTAACAAGCAAGGAAACTTGCTTGTTAGAAGTTCTAGTGTTGAATGAATGCTCTAACAAGCAAGGAAACTTGGTTGTTAGAGCATTCATTCTACAGTTTGTTGCTCAGAATTACTGATCGAAATTCTTGCAAAAATAGCGATTTAAATAAAATTTATTGTCGGATTTTTCGTACCCTCCAGAGACGAAATTTTTCTTAGCATTGATACTTCTAACAATGTGATGAAGACACATTGTTAAAAGTATTAATACTAGGGAAAATTGTTAGAATAAGAATTTTTCCTAGTAAACTTATTTATTAATACTTTTTCTATTTTACAAATCCAATATTGCTTTCCTAAATAAATATTAGGAATATTGTTATTTTAGCAATTTTTATTTGTTAGCAATAAAAATTGTTAGAATAACAATAACATATTGAATAATAATTTGAAATTAGTTATTGTTGGAATAATAATTTGAATGAAAGTCGGATTTATGCTAATATCTAAAAGAATATAACTATAAATCGGAAAAATGATTAGTTTCTGATCAATTACAGACCAATAATTTTAAATCAACTGATCAGTTGCTACAACTACTATAGTTACAGCAATAATACGCAGATGCAGTAATAAGTAATCGGTTGCAGCAATAACTACTTTAAATCAGCTTTTGATCACTTACTGATTTGTTAATTGTCATAAATAAATATCACTGTTAACAAATTAACAACTTTTTAATATGAAAATAATATTTCTGAAAATTTTCTTACTTAATGAAAAAATGATGAGAATGGCAGGAAATCCAAATGCCAAAGGAAAACAAGTAGATTCACCAAAACAATGGACCTGAGCTGATTGAAAAATGGTATATAATCAGATTTTCTTTAATTTTGGGAAAAACTTTAAAAAATTTCCTTCGATTTTATTTTCATTTATTTTTATAAAATTTCTAAAATATCGAAATTTATATTTTTAATATTCGTAATTATTAGGTACACAATGTGATATTTACCTCTTAATATAGGAGACAGAAACGTGCCTGCTAATTTGGCCAATTTTACGCACATAAACCACATTGAGAAAAACATTCCTAGCTCTTTGATCTGTAAAATTTAAATAAAAAAATATATTATAGTTTTTATAAAGTGTTAACGAAGTTGTTATAAAAGTATCCTTCTTTAAAATACAGTAATACCCTGACTTACGAAAACTCGACATATCTAAATTCGGAGATACATAACTTCTCATCCTGTCCCCTCGTCCACTACTGCAGCCTCAAGACACACTACGCGTTAATCGTGGCATGCTGGTCTGCACTTGCATGAACCATTACGGACATGTTTCAGAAGCGTCACACGAATCGATCGGCGTAAATTCGGAGATACATAATTTCTCATCCTGTCCCCTCGTCCACTCCCGCACCCTCAAGACATACTACGCGTTAATCGTGGCATGCAGGTCTGCACTTGCATGAACCATTACGGACATGTTTCAGAAGCGTCACACGAATCGATCGGCAGGAACTATTTAAATACGGTACAGGCGTAGTATTTCATTTGCTGATTTATTGATTAAGATTCCTTAATTACAATTACACATCGAACTACTATTATTTAAATACGGTACAGGCGTAGTATTTCATTATACTGTACATATTTCATTTGCTGATTTATTGATTAAGATTCCTTAATTACAATTACACATCGAACTACTAAATAATAAACTTTTATAATTTATTGGTTTCTTGGTAATAAAGAACCAGTTAAGAACTTAATACATATGTACCTGAAATTAGATTTGAGAATCTGTAAGTACCACGACTTACGTTATGCTTTCTGGTCCCACTTATAACGTAACTCCTGTATATTACTATACAGGGTGATTCAGAAAGGTTGTGCCAAAATTTACAGACTTGTAGAGGACAAAATTCTGAGTAAAAAAGTCTAGTCACGTTTTTTGATTTGAGGCTCCTTTAAAAGATATAACCCTTTAAAGCTAGCCAATCACCATCGAGTACTTACTACCGAGTAGTAAATAGAAGAGCGACGCGTTATGACGCTTGTACTCGATGGTGATTGGCTAGATTTAAAGGGTTATATCTTTTAAATGGAGCCTCAAATAAAAAAAACGTGCTAGACTTTTTTTACTCAGAATTTTATCCTCTACAAGTCGGTAAATTTTGGCACAACCTTTTTGATTGACTCTGTATATTAAATTGTATTTAAAAATTGAGAATGGCCAAAGTAAATTAATACAAATTTCAGGTTAGGTTAGGTCATATTAAGCTGCCATATCCTCATGGGATATTTTTTTTTGGC